>JAQIWP010001386.1:0-15400 GCA_034695525.1 Euzetes globulus
AAAACAAGACTAAATATGGTCTTATTTTCAATTGATTAATCATTTAAACTGAAAATAGGGCCAAAATAATCTATATATATTAGTCTAGTGACTTTAATGATATTTTGACATGTTCATTTTTAATTTTTGTTTTCATCAGGGGTAACCAAGTTGGAAGACTCTAGGGGCATAGGGTGAGGTTTTCATATAAAATGCTATTTTAACTATGTTTATAATGAGATGATTCTTCGAAGCAATTTTAAGACCAGATCACTCGGATAGTAATAAGATTGGCTGATATCTTAGTTCAGAGGTCCCCATAAGGGAGTATACCCACTATATCCACAATTTCAATGCAAAAAAACGCTAAGAAAATGAACCATGTTGGATATTTGGTGTATTTGGTCACTTGTGGGCCGATTCCGATAAGTGTGCCGTTAAAGTCCTTTAACATCAATTCAACCGAATAAAGATATATTTTAGAAAAATGGCGGCTTCCGACTGTCGAAGACAGCCTAGGGCAGTAGCGTGGCTTTAGGGTTGATTAGGTCAGTTATAAGGGCATGACATATTTAACTTGCAGTGGTAAAGTTGATCAATGACCATGAACATTCTGTGACAGAATTTCTGTCAATGTGTGACGAATGGGACGTTGTTTATGTTGTGAACCAAAGGCGCGAAATAAACGATTGACAACAAAGTCGTCGCAAAAAACGAATACATTTTTCATTTGATTATTGATTTGATTTCAATTAAATTGTTGTTTAATTGTTCTGGCAATGGATCCAATGAATACAAGTGGAGGATATTTCGCTAGTCAATATGACCCGACTACTGGTCAAGGATCGGGCGGAGGGGCACAGCCTATGAGTGGAACTGATCGCAAAAATATTGTATCGGTTTCGTTGTCTCAAGTGATCCATAAGACCCGAAAAGAGGACGGACTGGTTATACACCGACAGAAGGTTCACTTCATTTCTTGCATTGGACTCGTTGTCTCTGTTGAAGAGTTGACCACAAAAAACATTTACACAATCGATGACCAGTCGAGAGGAGCGCCCATTGAAGTCCAGTACTGGAAGAATGACGACTCCGAGTGTTTGTACCTTTCAATTGATTAGTCTTTCAGTCTTTTTAATGGCGTTTATATTATAGCGACTAACAGTCGATATGTGAGTCCACCCAATGTTTTGGAGAATCAGTACATCCGAGTGATGGGTCAGTCCCGCTATGACGACAAGAAGCCATTCATCGTTGCCTTTCGTATCGAAACCATTGCAGATCCCAATGAAATTTATGTCCATTTCCTGGAAGTCATAGCTGATTCACTGATCCTCCAGAGACGCAAAATCCAAACCCTTTCCAATTCAGTGACCACAGGATTAGCCAACAGATCCGTTTCCGTTTCTAATGACACGCCCAGCACTAGACTTATGCAGGGATTCACAGAAATACAGCGAACTGTCCTCAACCTAATCAACAGAAAAAGCAATGAGTCGACCGCTGGTATCACCAGAAATGAAATCACTGCTTCGATCCCAGGGGTCGGCGCCAAAGACATCGCCAAAGCCATTGACTTCCTTGCAAACGAGGGCCACATCTTCAGCACCATAGATGAAGACACTTTCAGATCAACCGACGCTTAAAATCATTTAGTAGTAAATCAATTCTTCATTCAATTTTCTGACAATTATTTTCGAATTCTATAAAAATTAATTTTATTCAATGATTTGTGTATTTCTCAGAATTCATAATTGATTTCAGAATTTTTGTGAATAATTTTCTGCCAAATAATCCTGCAATAATCCTGCAATTTGCTGCAAAAGAGTATGTGTTTGGCCTCCAATACACTGTTTCAGAATGATTTATAAAATGCTCTTTAGTTTGTAATATTAGGGAAAAGGGAACTGAGTGTCGACTTAAGTGCACTGATTTCCATTGAAATAACATAAATCAGTAAAATATGAGAATCGAGTGATTAGACCGTATGGGTTGGACTGTATGTACGTGCAATGCATCCGAAGTAAACATTGAGTTCTCACTAAAAGAGTTCGCTATAAAAGCGTTAAAATGATGTGAAATGAAAGTAATGTTCGGTGGAGTCAGTGATTGGCTAAAAATAGGGCTGATGTGAAGGCGTGCGCCTCTCGTCACTGTGCGGTCGGTTACGTCAGAGAGCATGCAATGGGCTCATGATATGCCTTCGACAGTGCATTGGGTCAGACACTGGTATTGCAGTATTGCATTGAACAGTGCATAAGTGCAAAAGTGAAGCATTTGTATGTCTGGCTCCATATCACTCCATATCCTTTATCAGTGCATCACTTGTCGGCTCCGATTTACATTTCTCTGACTTCTCTTCAAACGTGTTCTGACTTCACTTCAGTTCATCTGTTTTCGCAACAGTCCATTGAATTAGAAGACAGTCCAACACAACACCTGAAGAATGGGAGTCAATAAGGTATTGATCACCACTTCTCCAATCGATTGGAATAACAGAATATGTATTCGTGTAATGTTAGGCCGATTTGCACAACCAATTGGATTGTAGTCCACAACACGACTCCAATGTTGTCGTCGATATGATGGACTCCTGGTGTCCGACACCCAAACTGGTCACAGAAGGTATTCATTTTTCTCATTTCTAAATATTCTGTGCATTTGTTATGAATTCTACGCAAACCACGCAATTGTATCCCAGAATATTCTTGCGCTTAGAATATCTGAATTGACATTTGAATCATTGAATTAATGAATTGTCTCTTCATTACAAGCAATCATTTAAATATATTTTCATTTCTTTTCTTCGAATAACATTTTTTTCCGAAAAAATCTGAATTTTTTTCTGAGAATCCATTTTAAGATACAATTGTGAACCGGTTTATTAAATTTTGGATTTAGCGCTGATTAGACGGCACCGGCTCTCCACTAATCAACTCAATAGCTTTTCACTAATAAATTATTGAAATTAAATAAAATTTCGGCTGTAATTCAAGGATTACAACCAAATTCTTGAGTAAAAGTTTAGACATGACTTGCATTTGATATAAGTATCAAATATATTGCAATTTATTTCTCTAGAGATCAGTCGAGTCTTGCATTTATTTGAATTTCATAACTAAATTAATTAATTCAAAGATACCTTGTATTCAATTATTTTGACTAATTGTTAAATTGATAGAATTGTTATAGCTCAGTTCGAATTTTAGCCATTCATCCTCGCATTTTCAATTGGCAAACGTAACTTGCTGAATTATGCTCATGTATATTAATGGCCTCATTCGCAGAGGGGGTCCGACGCCAAAGTTTGAAACAAGTCCAACGAACTATCATTTATTAATTTTATACTATTGAATATCATTCCTTATACTTAAATGCCCTTGATCGTTTTTGGGAACGCCTGTAATTTAGATTAAAATATTTTAAGAAGAATTTTACCAAAGATATAATCAGGAAAATTATTTTTTAATTTGAATAGTTTTATTCTTAATAGGTATGTTTTGAGCATGGCACTTTTCCTTAACCAATTGAAAAGTTGAAAACATTTCGATCGTTAGTCCAAGAAATGGATCGCTTCTGTTGTATGACTCATAATATTGTTTTTATTCTCACTGACTTATAGATCGATATGGGCAGGGGAGGGGAGGGGAGGGGTAAGTCTGATGAAATGATGGTTGTGATTAGCAAATCGATAAAATGAATTGATCTTAAAGTCAAACTAATGGAACTATATATCAACAAAATTGAAAAGGTTTTCCAAATCAAATTATAATAGACTTTCAACGAATCACTTAATTGGCTCTAATGTTTACCTGATATTTATCCCAGAAGTTTATTAAATAATATTTACTTAGAAATAGTGTTTGTTTTGCCTTGGTTATTTTAAAAGACAAATTACAGACAGGAATCTAATTTAAGAAACGAATTAGTGTTGAAACGAATTAGTGTTGAAACGAATAGTAACCATTAATTGAGTTCATTTGGGATGAGTTGTGGATGTGCTGCACAGCTATTAAGCTTCAGTCTATTTTTAGTCTAACTTATCATAAGTTGATGTCTCAGATATTGCATTAATATTAACATTGATTTGGAAATGTTTGACACAATTAATGCACACTTTTGTAATTTGACAAATAATTTGATTCGCATTTTGTGGCCAATGAGTGGCACACACTTGTCATTTATGCTGTGCGAAGATTCATTGATAGTCTGACAGGCGTTCTGTAAGTCGATATTCTAATTACCAGAATTGGATTCCGGGTTCCAATCGACTTTTGTTTCATTAAAGCCTTGAACGCTCTCTTATATCAAATTGATATTTGTTTTAAATGTTTTAAAAAACTCTTTAATTTGTTAATACTTTAGAAAACTTTTGAATATTTAATATTGAGATATGCGTTCAAACCAAGGATGGCAAAACAACATTTTTCTAGAAGATATTTTTGGGGAGGGCTCAAAACTCCTCGAATTTCTATGACAACTTTTCTGGTGTTTAAGAATTGTGGTTTTTCTTGGGGAAAAGGGGGGTTCTTGAAATACCCCCTTGGCCATCCCTGGTTTAAACTATTTTTGTATTGGTTTTAAAATTAGCCTTTTTTCAAAGTTCACTCAATTTTACTATGAGTTACGTTAAATGATCCATACATTAAAACAAATAACAACTTATCCATTCATATCATTAAAAACTTTATTATTTGAATTTTATTACTCTTATTCTAATGGCTTAAAATTATATGAAAATCGATTTATGAATAAATTAACAAAAATTCAAAACAATTTCAATTACTCAATAAAAGAGAATTTCTGTCTGAAAAATGTTTTTACTGTAAATGAATCTAAAAATAATTCAAGAATTCAAATGAAAGACATGATATTCTGTGCAATCGACTAATGCATTAATAGCCATAAAATGTAATTCAAGTCAATCAATCGATTCGCCAACCATTTAAGATAGACTTCTATAACAACTTTATGAGTCAATCCTAACATTTAATACTTTGCAAATAGATGAGCATTTTATACTCCTGTAATATTATAGTCTTGCACAACTTAGCCACTAAAATATCGAGTTTTTTTTTATATTTTTCTTTAAAATTCAAATTTAGGATTTGAAATGATTCTTAGAGAAATGGGAAATAATAGTTGTGATTATACTTATTGTATTTTAAGGCCTATTCTCTTATTTTATTCACAGAATTGAGTGGAAGCGAAAAGTTTAAAAGAAATGCGATTAATGTGTTCAAGTTGATCTCTCTTCTCATTCTACTCTACTTCTTCATCTGTTCGCTTGACTTCTTGAGTTCAGGCTTCCGTCTGGTGGGAAGTCGTGCTGCCGGCAAAATTATATCTGATAGCCAATTATTGAAAAATCCCGTCGTTGGCCTTATGATTGGTGTCTTGGTAACAGTTCTGGTACAGTCATCTTCTACTTCCACATCAATTGTGGTGACAATGGTTGGATCAAACAGTAAGTATATTTCTGTTTCATTTCTTTCTTATCAAACACTAAAATGACCACATTTTTGGAGACAGACTTTAAAAAATGAAATTCTGAGTTCAAATTAATTTGAAGGTCGATTTATTTGATTAGTAATTCTTTAGTTATTTCCAAATATGTTTCGTCTCTTTTTTATAGCTATTCATTTCAGTTAATTTCTAAATTTGAAGGAATTTGAGGGAAATTTCTATGAATTTATTAAACCTGTTTTGCAGATTCTTAGCACCATTTGAATTATTACTAGATTCTTTCAATGATATTATTCAAATTAACTTGATGATCTATGTAGCACTTATTCCAAATCTGCCTTTAAAATGCTTTTTATTCTGAAGAACGTGTTCTTAAGATTTGATTTATTAATTGCTCTTAACTCCGGTTTTCTAGTAATTCGGGTTCGAGAGGCCATTCCTATTGTGATGGGCGCTAATATCGGCACTTCTGTGACCAACACTATTGTATCACTGATGCAATCAACTGACAGAAATGAGTTCCGATTGGCTTTCGCTGCGGCCACTGTTCACGATATGTTCAATTGGCTGACAGTTCTGGTTCTTCTGCCCATCGAAGCGACAACTCATTACTTAGAGTTCGTGACCGACCACCTGATAGCCGGTCAGTGGGAGGCCGACAAATCGACAAACACAGAATTCTTGAGCCGAATCACCAAACCTTTCACTAAACTTGTCATTCAATTGGATAAGAGAGTACTGAATGAGATCGCGAGTGGGAACGACACTATCACTAAATCGTTGGTCAAAAAGAGCAATTCGATATTTAGCATGATCAACTTGAGCGATACCATTACCGGGGTCATTCTACTTATCGTATCCCTTGTTATGCTATGCGTTTGTCTCGTATTGATGGTTAAAGTACTCCATTCTATGCTGAGGGGACAGATAGCAGTTGTGATTAAGAAGACTATTAATAGGGACTACCGGTTCCCATATTCAATACTTGTGGACTATTTGGCAATTCTTGTCGGATGCGTTCTAACTATTTTAGTGCAGAGCAGCTCAATATTTACATCAGCGCTCACACCATTGGCTGGCATTGGAGTTATATCTTTAGAAAGGATGTATCCCTTGACACTCGGCTCTAATATTGGCACCACCACTACAGGTCTGACTATTCAATGCATAAATCTATTGAAACTAATTGTGATTTTAAATAACAGGCATTTTGGCGGCACTGGCGGCCGACTCTAGTAGTCTGAAGAGTGCTCTTCAGTTAGCGTTCTGTCACTTGTTTTTCAATATATCGGGAATATTATTGTTTTACCCTGTTCCCTTCATGCGATTCCCAATAGTATTGGCCCGCCAGTTAGGGAACGTGACGGCAAACTACCGATGGTTCAGTGTCTTCTACTTAGTTATGATGTTTTTCTTATTACCATTAATTGTGTTCACGCTTTCAATGATCAGCATATGGGCTCTGATAGCAATCGGCGGACCCTTTCTGTTAATATGTTTTATTGTGATTTGCATTAATATAATTCAACGAAAAAGACCGAGTATTTTACCGCTGCGGTTACAGAACTGGAACTTTTTGCCCCTTTGGATGCATTCGTTGGATCCAATCGACGAAGTGATTGCAAAGTTGGTCGAGAAGTGCTCGTGTCTGACCTGTTGTGTGGGCGTCCAGTCAAGACATGATTCGGCTGCTCTGAGCCACCAGACCAATCAGTCACAGCTCCATATATTGGGCTCATTGAACAACTCAAACAGTAGTACACAATTGAAGCACATCTATGAGAACGACGGCTATATCTTGCACTGGGAGTCCATCGAACTCAACAAACAACTACAGGAAAAGGAAGTGACAAATCTTTGATACATTTGTTCAGAGTTTAGATCATTGTTTTGTAAATAATACGAAAATCACTAATAATTTATTCATTGGTTTTCAAGTAAACTTTTCATCAGTTTATATATTCTTCAAAAGTATACATTTAATCACATTTTCATCCAATTTTTTAAAAACTCAATTCTGATTAAATTGAATCTCAATTTTTCTTTAAAATTACAAATGTTTTCATTTAGTTTTACTTAATTTTCAATTTATTTAAAGTTTTTATTTTAATTTATTTCAATTAGTCTTTAATTTAATTTTAGGCCTAAAATATTGAGTATATTTTTAATTTAAAATTATTTTCAATTTATATAAATAATTGTAATTACAATCAGATTATATTAAAATACAATCAAAAGATATTTTTGCTTAAAAATATTGAATAAAATTCTGTTTTACACTATATTTATGCAAATGAAAGCATTTAAAGAAACAAAAGTTTGTCTCATTTGTGATAAATTGTTTAAATCAAAGAATGATTGTTAAGACTATTGTAAATACAATTAAATGATTCAAATCTTTTTGTAAATATTTTTTAATTTGATTCAAATGTCGATTTTGTGCTAACATTCCGCTATTGAATGAATCAAATTCTAATAACACTTCAAAACTTCTTTTAAGACTGTTTTTGATTTGTCTTCCTTTCAATGAATTTTCAAAGAATTTGAAATAAAAAGAGATTTTCTTCAATAAAACGCAAGAAATTTATTTTGAAAAACAATTAAATATAAAATATGAATAATAAATAATTTTGTTGTGTATTTTCGAGTAAAATATTTGACAGAAAATCATATCAGACTTTGCCCGATCGGGTGGACACTACAGATTCGACCTCGCTTTTTGATGGCTGTGCCAGAGTTTTGGATCCGCCACCTGTGTTGGACTTCGGGCCTCCTTTTACAGAGGATTTGGGACTGGATGCGCCGACTTTGGATCCACCCTCGGAAATGATTTTAGAATCCGGTTTGGATTTGAGGTTTTCAGTGTCCGGGTTAGCCTTCCCTCCAGATTTTTTGCCTAAATTTTCATTAAATTGAATTTATATTTAATTGAGTTTTCAAAAGCTTACAGCAAAATAGACAGCAAATGATGAGAACGATTACGACCACAATAATCACAATAATGACAACCCATAGAATCCAATTGGACCCAGATTCACTTGCGTTTGCAATCGTTGATTCAGTTACCGGACCAGTCACAGAACCAGTCACCGGATCAGTCACAGAATCAGCCGTTTCAGTCACCGGTCTCTTGCTAGTTGAATTATCTGATGATGGTGACTGGCTTCCATTATCTACGACAACATTGGTGGTATTCGTGGTTTTGTCATCCTTAAGAGGACTATTTCCATCGCAATTAAAAAATTGTTTGGCACTAAACTATTGTTTGGAGAATTAGAGCCTTAAGTACTTTCTCGAAATAAAATACCTCTCCTTCTTCGGCGAAGTTGGCAGCGGAAAGCAAATAGAATTTGTCACCAGATAAGCCATAGATCTTGGTGTCCCAGTCAATGAGCCCGCTATAAATGCGGGGAACGTCTACTGACTTAAATGTGTTGTCAAAAAGTCCGCTGTCGAGGATTTTGCGGTGATATAAGACGTGTTTACCCTTCGAAGTAACGGTCATCATGTAAATGGTTTTTGTATAGTCATCGAAAGTAAAGCTTTCAAATGAATCTACTTGGTCAACCCAGAATTTTCCAGTCAGCTTTGCCTCCAAAATCAATCCCCAGGGCATTGTAGTATTATCTTCTTCAGCAACTGGGTCCGTATCTGGCGATGCTCTGTAAGCTTTGTACCCGCGCACCTTTCCTTGGCTATCAATAGTTCCGATGACGATGACCAAATCCTTAGCCTTAGACATGTGACCACAGTTTGCAGCAGGAATATCACAGACTAGTCGACTGAAACAGATAGCACTTGTGATTGTTTTGAACGCAATATCTAACAATTTGATTAATTTGTAGTTAATTTCAGCTTAATTAAGAACAGAAATGACTGACTTTGCCCGAACAGTTTGCCGATTGTCTCTTTGTTGGAGATCGTAAAGTCGTTGACATTCATTTTCCAATATTCCTTTCCATCACCGAAATAGATATCGTTTTGAATAATGAAGGCCCGGTTCACAACTGCTCCACTAATTTCGCAAAATTTGTCACCTGACTGCTGAGCATTGGTGGTAATGACCAACAGCAAAGACAAGGACCAACACAAACAAATTGTTTTCATCTTATTTTTAGGATAATAAACGCTTAACACAAGTATTCTACTTATTATAAAATACTTTTTCGAAAGTAATGAATTTGTTTAAATCACGAGACAATGAGTTTAAAAGATATTTTTAGATAAATTAAGTCAGTTATTGTATCTGATATGATGCCTGTAGAAAATGCCTCGAATATAAATGAGACAACTAAAGAATCAAAACAAATTAAAGTCGAAGAATCAGATTCAATGAAACCTCAAGACGAATTGGAAGAGAAGATCAAATCTTTGAAACTCCAAGATGAATGTAGCAAAGAACTAGGATGCTTTATGAACGATTCCGATCGAGAAGGACAGTCTCAAATCAAGGATGATACCCCGATGTCTTTCACAGACACCAATTCGCTTCAATCCTCCACTTCAGTGCTTTGTTCGTCACTGGAGTTATGTTCATTTTCTTCTTTGGATTCGTCGATGTCTTTTATACCAGGGTTATCCCAAAATTCTACAAAATTGTCAAGTTCAGATATGTCTTTGAATTCACTTGACTCGAGTTCTGGTAATAGTCAGGAAACATTGAGGACGCATCTGTTGTCTTCGAGTTCAAAGTCAAGTGAAGACAGTTATTGCACTTCAATCATCTCTGAACTAAACGAAGAAGAGATCTTTTATAGTTTGAAAGCGTTAGAGTTGAGACAATTAGTGTCACCACAATTCGATATCAAAGAATTTTTCAACAAACGCTGCAAACAAAAGTGTATTCACTGTTTGAGTGAATTTTTGAAGCCATCAGACCTCAAACCCTTAAATGATTTGAACATTTCTTTGAGAATTCCAACAGATTGTCCAGAAGTGATCTGTAGCTTCTATACTTCAGATGATCCAAATGAGAAGAGTAATGGATCAGAATCTTCGAATGAAGTGAACAAAGATCCTCCAGAGAATCAAAGGACCGAAAAAGAGGATAAAATCAAAATAAGTTTTATGACACCCGAAGAGCGCAACAATTTTTACGAAAATACACCCGCCATTATTGAGACCCGAACCGAAGAGTTACAACAAATTATTGATGATATATACCTAGAAATGTCTTCGGAGAAAAAAGAAAAAATTGTCACCGATTTGAATACAAAGGACGCTCAGCGGCCACAGACTCCTGAAGAGCAGCACATCGAAGACCTCATTAATACAATTTACTCCGATTACACGTTCGGACAAAAGAAAGAAATTCTCGAAGGACTTAAAGAACCCAAGAATGAAAGACAACCAAATAAAGATGTGGATAATGTAGAGGAGTTGATTGACAAAATCTATTCGGGCTATTCCTTGAGCAGCTCAAGAGAAGCTACAAAAGATGGTGGGACAACGAATGAAGCACAAATTGGTTACGATCATTTGTACAAACTCTTCAAGACTACTATGAAACAGACTGAAGACAAAAATCAAATCAAATCAAAATTGTCGAACCAAACTCCGGCCACTAATGAAACCTCACAATCAACTGATTCGAAAACCACAGAGAAATTCTTTCCCTCGAGAATTGATTCTGAATTAGTTGATGGCAGGTGGAGGCCCGCAGAAGATCCGATAGAACCCCGACCAGCAAAGAGAAACACCGTTTGGAAGGCCAAAGGGGCGGAACCCAACCAAATCTATCGGACAAAAGAATATAACGGAAAATAGTTGTCATTCTTATTAAAACACAAAAGTTTGCACAAAATTTGATTTTATTTGAGAACTTATTAAATTTAATTTAAATTCAATTTGAAAGATGTTTTTGCTTAATATCAAAGTTTCTCAATATATTGACTATAATACGAAATTAGGAATTTATATAAATATAAATATAATTGTTTTTAATAAACAATTGTGTCATTATTTTAATACTTTTAAATATAATCTGTTAATCAACTCTAAAAACAATAGGATTGTGCGACTCAGTCAATGACATTGAGGTTTGCATATCGTTTGTGATCAATAGCCGATCGCATCATTGAATAAGCACTCATTTTGTCCAAGTCTTGGGTCTTCAAAATCAGTGCCAACTGCTGGCCTGAATAGCCGGACATCAGAGCGGCTCCATATTGGTTAGTTTGCACCGGTGTTGAAGTCAGTGACGTATTTGACCGGAGATTCCAGAAGATGATCGGTGGTAACTTATAGCCAGCAGATTCGAACTGAAGTTTTGCGGCCTCGAAATTAGTCAAAGAGGTTCCTGGAAATGCAGAGTCGAATTCCATATCAGTGAAAATAATAAGCAATTTAGGCATTTGTTGGTCAGTCAGACGCTGTTCCGAGGCTTTTGACAAAATCAATTGAAAGACTTTATTCAAATTTGTATTATAGCCCCAGGTCATCTCTTTGATTGACTTCAACCTCTCGAGGAAAGGCTCTTTCGGGTCGACCGAATGGAATTGTGGCGACTCATGAAATGTAATACAAAGCGAATTCCATGGCTCTGATGACAAAGACATGACCAAAATAGTTAGACCAATGGCAGCACTCATTGGCACCCCATTCATAGAACCACTTACATCACAGACCGCTATTGCATTGTCGAGAAGACCGCCCCCTAAAGACAAACGTCAACTTCAATATTCAATTTTAACTCAATTATAATAAATACCTTTTTTCTGAATATCTTCAGTCAATGAAAGCCATTGTTTTTCCAAAACTTCTTTCTCTAGATCAACATTTTCTGGATCTTGCTCTTGGTAAATATGTCGCTCCAATATTAGAAAACCTCTGTCCACGAGTTCAACTGGTTTGAGGACAGCTCCAGATATTGTTTTCTTGGAAGCCAAGAATTCTTCGAATCTCTGTTTGTCGTGTTTTATAAACAATGATTTGTTCTTTTGCATACACTTAGAGGCCACCCGATTGTAATCCACTTCAGACCAGAGTTGGGCCGACATATAAACTTCTGGTATTTTCAAAAACTTTCGAAGAGGAGAACAAACTTCCCTTTGATAGAATTTTGCCACAAGACTGTCATCATTCAAGATTTCGGTCTTTCCTCTTAATTCAACCAATTGGTGGCCAATCTGTCCACTTATGAACAAGTATTTGTCGAAGTGATGACGATTAGTGGGCGCCCACTTCGCCGCTAATGATATCGATTTCATATTTTTCAACATTTTATCCAAATCTTTGTTCAGTTGTTTTGCGAATATTTCAACGATTTTGTCGAAAAGTCTGCGATATTTGTCATCAGAATTGTATCGGTTTTGCGCAAAAAGTCTTCGACTGGTCTCAAATACTTGAGCTCTGGTTAAACCTTTTTTCAACACCACATCAACCGTTGACTTATTAGATGTGCTTTGAGTGTCTGTCAATTCGGTATCTTTTGATTGTGTATTCTTCGATTCTTTAGCCTTTTGTGCCTCTTTCAGAGACTTCTTCAACGTTTGTCTTTCTTTTCGTAGAGCTGTTAAGACAATGCGGTCATAACGCGGAAAAGCCGACGTCTTCTTATGTCTGGGATTGGACCGCACTTTTTTTTCCTTTGTCTTTCCGTCATCTGTGGCCATATAATCAGGAATCAGTCCATCGAAAAGAAGAATAATAAGCAAATGAAGTAAATCTTTCCAATAACCGAATTCAACCAATGGTTCCAAATTGGCGGACAAAGTCTGATAGTGATTGTTGAAGAGCCAAATCAAAGACATGTGATATTGTCTTCTGATACCCTTCCCATTGCGACAGTCTCTGAGGAATGCAATTAACTTCAAAGTATCCAATGGATGACATTCCCAAGACTTGGCCAACAAGTCGATTGTTTTATCTTCGGCGGCATCTTCAGTGATATGAAAGAAAAAATCAACTCTCGGATCAGATGATGTGGAATAAGTTGGGGCGCAGTTCTCTGTTAATGTGCGGACGGGTTGACTCATTTTGACGCCTCACTACTTCTCATCAAACCATTAAATGGCTTAAAAGCTGAACGTCTTTCTAACGTTTGGTCTTAAATCGATTTGTCTTTTCTGATGACAACCAATGATTGCTTTAGAGTTCCTCCCCTTCCCAACCTTCCCCACCTACCAGACCTTCTACATAAGGGCCACACATTTTGTCACAAAATTAATATTCAAATTAAAGGAATGAACCGAATATTCAGTGGAAAAGTGAACTGCAAATGAGATAAAATGTGACAATTGGTGACTCTTTGAACTGTTGGACAACTTTGAAGTTCAAAGTTTGAAGTACTGTTGGGAACGTATTTTGTGAATAGCATTGAATCATATGTTGTGGTCGGCGATGACATGATGTGTCACTTCTGCCACAGAATGTAAACAAAACAATGTTTTTGTCATTTAATTCGTTCAACACTTTTAAGTCCATTTAATTTACGTCAGAAAAGACATAACTTTTCTTTAATGATTTGAAAGAAACATTTTGTAATATTTCCATTAATATTAGAAATAATTAAATAATTAATCAAAAGTGGAAAAAATGTCTGAATTGAGTGGAAATGAACGGAAACTACTGGAAACTGTTCAGCAATATTATCAACAGTTGGCCACTGAGGCTAAGAAGAAGCACTCGCCCATCAAAGAGGTTTACTGTCAATACTTTTATCCACTTATTAATTGATTTGTTGAAAGGCTTCGGAGTCCGGAATCGTTAAAATCAGAAATGTTTCCAAAAGACAACAACAGTTGAGAATTGCTTTAATGAACGAAAGCGGAGAAATAATGGAACCATTCTTCATGGGATGTGATACTAAGGTCTCCAAAATGGTTCAAATTTCTTTGAATGCCATTCAAAAGCTGATCATATTTGAAGCCATTTCTGAAGTAAGCCATTCCTTTGTATTTCAATTTATGTATAAATTGTTTGTCCACTCAATAGTCAGCCGCTAATAATCTTCTCAACTGTTTATGGAATTTGATGGAAAGCAGTGTCGAAGAACTAAAAGTGTTGCAAACAATCACTTTATTGATAACAACCAATAGCTTAGTTAAGAGCGAAAATCTGGCCAAAGCCTTATCTCTTTGCTTTCGTCTTCATTTCACGAAGAACTCGACCACAAACAACACGGCGTCGGCCACTATTCGACAGTTGGTTTCAGCCGTCTTCGAAAGGGTCCAAATTGAAGACAAAGCGCCAAATGATTGTCAGTTTTAATTAATTTCTTTTTGTTTTATTCTTCAATTTATTTGTTGACAGCGAATAAAGTTCATGACATTAAGTTTGATGACATCAAGTCTGGCAAATATACCCCCATTTCGTTACAACCATCGGCTTCGGACGCTTTTTTCTTCTTTCAGGTAAACTTACTTTTTTTATAAACAAATTACTTTTTTTTGCTAATTTATAGGATTTGGTACAATTGGTTAATGCGGAGCAACCCTTTTGGTTAACAGGTCTTACAGAAATGACTCGAACTTTTGGTTTAGAGCTCTTAGAACTGATCTTCACTTCATTTCCTGATGTCTTTTATAAGGTTTAGTCATTGAAGTCAATAACCATTTATAGGATTAATATTTGTTTTTTCTAAAGCACGAAGAATTCAGTTTTCTGCTGAAGGAAAGGGTTTGTCAGTTAGTAATAAAACTATTCTCTCCCAACACTAAACTGCGAACACAAGCACTCAATTTACAGACAAATTCAATCCAAACGACAGACAAACCTTTTTGGCCAATAACTGTTCGGCTTTTAAGAATTGTGTCGATTTTGATTCAAAAGTTCTATACAATGCTCGTACGGACTGTCCTTCTTATCCAATCCATTATACCATTGATTCAATTTTCATTATTTTACAGATAACTGAAAGCGAAATATTTTTATCTCTTTTGATAAAATCGTTAGAACCGGACAAACCTATTTGGCAGCGTATGTCTCTCTCTCTCTCTCTCAGATCGGAAGAGCA
>JAQIWP010001387.1:0-15397 GCA_034695525.1 Euzetes globulus
CAATTTTCGGATAAATTTTAGGATTCTTGGCAAAGTTGGCCAAAAATCAGACATTTTTACAAATGGCCGCCAAAAATCCCCAATTTTGTACTTTATTTTAAGGAATTTAGCCTTTAAACTTTCAGAATAGCCTAATTAAAGCTCAATTAAGCTAATTTAGACTTAAAAACACCGGAAATAAGCATATTTTAGAAGGAAATAACCGTTTCCGGCACTATTTCCACCCGCATTTTAACCTCCTGCATACACGCACTAGCACTTTTCACAAAATAACAAAAACTAACCCTCCCTACCACGCATACCCACGTGAAAAATTCTGATTGGCAATCGCTGATTTTTAACCATCTGAGATCTTATGTCTTATCGTAGAGACCCTCTCTTTCGCCGGCCCTCTCTTTCGCCATGTACACGTATGAGTGCCCCCTAATGTGGCAGTGAAATTGCATGCTCTTGGCGAAAGAGAGGGCCGGCGAAAGAGAGGGTCTCTACGATATATCTTCGAAAATTATTTAGTTATTTTTGTCACAGATTTTTATCATCTCTTCAAAAAGGAAAAATCTTTGGACACGATAAATATTTCTAGAAATATCCCCGAGAAACTTTATGAGAAAGTTTCTTTTTGGCATTCCTAGATTTAACATAAAAAATTCTATAATTTTAAAGTAAGGGTCGGCTTTTGTGCAGGACAGATAGGGAAGCTTTTTTCAATGGTCTGCTATTCCCTATGATGCAAATGCTTTAAATACCTGTGAGTTAGTTATAGAAAACAACTCTGTGCACAAGACCTGCTCAAGACTTTTAGAGTCAAGAGCGGATCCTGTATAGCAGAAGTCGCCAATGGGCTAACTTACTTGGCCATCCCCCTAAACAGAATATTTTGAAATTTAGCCCCCTAACGGCCAATTATATTGGAAAATTAATAAAATTATGGTAAAAATTTGGGAATTTTTGGTAATGGCGGTCGGAAAATTGGCCATTTTGTTTTTCATTTTAAGAAATTTAGCCATGAAACTGGCAAAATAGCCTAACTGAGCTAAATTACGCTTAAAATCACCGGAAATAAGCTTACTTTTTTTGGCTTCTAGAAAATGGTCCCTCCCTTTAGACGGAAAATTTTGATATAGCCGGAAGTTCATTTTAGTTTCATTGAACTTAATTCTCTAAGTCTAACCATTTGAATGAGCGACAATTGTTATACAATGGGTTCAAAATGGACTTAAAATTGATTGTATTGAGTCGATTCTTTAACTGATTTGATTTTCTTTATTCAGGATCTCTGTGACATTCATTAATAAATAAGAGCCATTAGTTTTATTTGTAAATGATTTCAACTTTGACTCTACAAAACTTATTATAAGATATTTCGATATTTTGATTGCCATTTTAAACAGCATATGAATGAAAATACATAGTTCACTCTTTTCAGCTCATTTAACAGTTTAGCTATAGGTTAATCAAAGCAATTTATTTTATTTTTAAAAGAAAATTCATTTGATTAGGGTAAAATAACTATTTCTTCATTTCTCTCGACATTTAGCCTGATTATTGACTTTTAATGTAATTTTATTCTTAATAAATTTTCTTAAATAATGCAAAGCAAACAAATGATAGAATAAACATTTGGTTAGAAAGAAAATACAGAATCTGTAGCCAATGGTATGGAAATGATAAAAATGTAATTGCGATTAACCGGTTGAGCCTCAAAGCACTCGGAATATTCTGTGTCTGTCTGGTTGTCAGGGACTCTGTTATTGCACTGAAAAGTCTTTTGTATACAAAACTAAACGTAAGATCGATAAAAGTTAATGATTTCAGTTTCAAATCTATTTTCCATTAATGATTGGTTCCTAATTCAATTAAACTCAATATTACAACAAATTTTTAATTTGATTTTACCATTTGTTGAGAGTTAATAAAGGAAATATCAATTAATATCAAATTAAGCATGCTGATTTCTTTTATAATGGTTCAGAAAAGTGATGAAAAATATTTAAAATGAAAAATCAAATTTGGTGTTCGTTAATGTTCAGTAGTGCTCATAATTAACTTATCTACGAATCATTTGACCCCATTTGGGAACATTCACTCCTTTTAACCCTTCAATAATTCGTAAAGAATTGTTTTCTTCAATACTGAAAATGTTTTTGGAATTTGTCTGAAAGTTTAAATTTGTTGAATATGTTTAAGTGACTCAATTGATAATAACTAATGAATTACATTTCGAGCGGCAATAACTCTAATGGAGTTTCAAGAGCTTTGCAAGAAGCAAACGACCGGAAAGCTAGAAAACTGACATTTTATAAAAATGGTGAACCTTTTAGTAATGCGATCACAGTTTCCATTATTCCGGGCAAAGACTTCAGAACAATGGAACAGTTTTGTAGTTATTTGACGGATAAGAGCAAAATAGCGAATGGAGTCCAGTTTATATTCACAACAAATGGACAAAGAATATTAACGTTGAATGAGTTGGAACACGGAATAAGTTATGTGGTGTCCGGCATCAAAAATTTTCAACGCTATCCTTATGGACAGATCAATAAATTGAAACAAATCGGGGGTTATTCTCATGGTATTAATTACAGATCAAAAGCTGTCAGAGAAGATGATCTGAAGCTTTTGCGTCCGCTCTCATCGAAATTCAATACAGTTTATCATAACATTCATAATCAACCGATTAATACCTCGTACAAAGAAGGAAGGATTATAACAATTGTCAACAATAAAGATCATAAATTAAGGTCAAGAGTTTTACTCAATTTAAAAAGTCCCAAATCTTTTGATATCATTGTTAAAGATTTGGGACAAGCGGTCAGAATAAAGAATGCAAAGCGAATGTTCACTGCTTCGGGACATGAGGTCAGTATTTGCTTATTATTACCCAATTAATAGTCAAAAATATTACTTCAATTTGAGCAGTTATTTATATAATAAAATTGTAGAAAATACTTCAATGTTTAAGCTAGTTCCAATTTATGGAAATTGCAAAAGAAATTTTCTTTCCAAAAAAAAAGAATCCAACTTGTCACAACAACCAGAGATGGCCAATAGGGGGCTACATTTGGTTTCTCCCCGTAAACTGAAAATACCTCTTACCCCGCAATTTCTGTCCGCCATTTTCCCCTACCCCATACCCCCCTAAAAAATTTTCATTGGCTATCTCTGCACAACAACCATAGTTAGCAATAAAAGGTAGACGAGCCCTAAGGTACAGATTTTACCAGAATATCCTTGAGGTTTTAAAAAATTTAATAGAAAAATATAAAGAAAGTAAAGGAAGGATCCTCCTCAAATTTTTCCCGATTTCCATTATTTAAACTTAGTTCTTTCGTCAGTGTTTGGCCGAGAATCAACTGACTTAAGACTCGGATTTTTTAAAATCTTGAACCGATTGAGTGGTTTGAGTGTAATATAAAAGTAAAATAAAATATTCAATAAAATATTTTCAGATTTGGGTGGCAGAGCTCCCTATCCGTCCTGTCCGGCTGTAAACAAATAAATTAGCAAAAGTCAGACCAAACTCATCTTCTTTGAACATTTTGCAGACTCTTTTCTATTTAGCACAATACGAAAATAAACTTGTGAATCAAAATAATAAAAATAGACTCATAATTTTTTTCAATTTTTTCTCAATTTATAGACTATTTGATTTACTAACAAAAAAGATATAAGGGTATATAATTAAGTAGAAATGTGCAAGGATTCTAAAGAATTAAGCCTTTAAACTTTAAGAATAGCGTTATTATAATTAGGCTAATTTAGGCTTCAAAACACCGGAAAAAGCATATTTTAGAATAAAATGGCCGTTTCTGGCGCTATTTTCCCCAATTTACCCCCTACATACCCCACACCAGCACTTTTGACAAAATACCCCCGCATACCCTCTAAAAAATGTTCATTGGCTACCTCTGGTGAAGGACACACAAAATTTGATCTAACTTCTAAAAGTTCAAACCCTAATATAAACTTGTAAAATTGTTTTGTTTGCAAATTCTTTCAGATTTATAGCAAACTTTGTGTCACAAAGTAAATTCCAAATCTGTTCCAAACTTATTGCCCAAACTGAATGTCAAAAGCTTTACATATTACTAGGTATGGAAACTCATAGCAAAATTAAAATTATTGTAAATTGGAAGTCAACTCTAACCAGGAGATTGTCTTTTAGGGTATAGCGGGAATTAAACAATGTTGATATATTCTGAATCTATTAATCGATTAGAATCGACCAGTATAGCTATTTCATATTTAAAAAGAAGTGATTCATATAAAATAGAAAATGCATTTATTTTTCATAGAATATGCAGGATTAATTGAAAAATAAACATAAGACCTTTTGAGAAATGAATTTCATTGAACAGTTCATTCATTGATAGTTTTAATGAATTTAAACTTTATATAAATCTTACTAAAGTATAAAATGCATCTTTCAAATCTTGTCTTTAAGAGCATTTTTTGCCATGCCAATTTCGGGTTTAATTGTGACCATTGGCAAAAAATAGTTATACTGGTCGATTCTAATCGATTAGTAGATTCAGAATATATCAAAATTATTTCATTCCCATTATATCGGAAAGGTAAATCTCCTCGTAAGCTTTTATTAGAGAACTATATGAAAATAAGAAAAACAATAGACAAAATCATTTATTCTGGGCTACAATAGAATCTAGATCAAACCCATTTGAGATCAGTGGACCCGCTAACAATTGGAAAGTTTTATGGCTATGGCTGTTTATGGCTAAATTACAATAGCAAGTATTTGAAAGAATTTCAATTAATTTATAGGAATTTTCTACTAAACCTTGATCATAACAGCTGTTAAAAAAGATATTTTCAAATAATTGACAACTAGTGAAACATTCAAGCTCATTCACCTTCCAAAATTGTTGAAATTATTAAATATTTCAATTCAATAAAATTAAAATTGTTGTGGGCTAGATAATTACAATATTTTTCCAAGCTAGAAAATAATTAGTCAAATTTTAGGATTTTACTAGGTAATCTTTAATTATTAGGAATGGAAACTCATAGCAAAATTGAAAAGGCTTTTTAGCTAGTGCATTATAAGTCTTATACAAGATATTTTACCATAATTATGGGCAAGGTGGGATTTTTCTATCTCGGATTATGCAAAATATCATTAGCCTGAGTGGGATCAGACGAAATGGGGTGGAAGCGCTTATGAGTGGGCACATAGGCTTAAGCACATGTCTGTATTTAAATTATTCAAAAATGATTATAAATTATAACTGACCTGAATAATTTTCTTAACTACTTAGCCAGAAGAAGCACATAAGAGTACTTTTCCTCACAAGCTAGGACATTTTGAAAAGATATCTCTTCTGACCATGGTCAATCTCTAATTTCCCTACCACTTGACATATAATTTGTTAAAATAATGTCATTAAATTTAATTATGAAAACCTTTTTTGAAATTTAATACATACATTGAATTCCTATTTTTAACATCTATTCAGATAATAAATTTTTCACTCAAACAAACAGGCTCATTTGAATATTTATTTCTGAAAATTAAACAGACAATATTAAATTCCAAAAGAATATCAAATGAAATAATCAAATTTCAATTTAAACCAATTTTGAATCTGAAAAGCCGTGAAATATGATTCAAATTCATTTTTTATTCAATTCTTGAACTGAAAATGAATTTCAATCCGAGAATTTAATTCAAAATTCTTCGGATTCTTTGGATTTTCCTGAACTTTCAAAATTAAATCTTTGAAAAAAAATCTTAAAAAAGAAATTTTGCGAAACATATTCTAAACTAAAGATATTATTAAAGGAAAACTGATCGAAGATGTGATACTTTGAATGAAAGTATCGTCTCTTTTGTCAGAAGTCTGGCAAATATTTTTCAAACACTCAGCAAAAAATCAATAGTTTTGGAGAATAAACAGAATAAAGGCTTTGAAAGCCGAAGAAAAGTGAAAGCATAGGAAGAAAGAGTAAAAGTGATGGTATCTTAAAACAAATATCTCATTACAATTGCCATGAAATTTAGAATATAAACAAGGATATATATATATATAGAGAGAAATAGAACAATCGAATGAAATTCAATGCGTAACCATTTTATGTGTTTTTGAGTTCAATCTAGTTAAATCAAAATGTAAGTCAAATATTTATTTTAAACCTGGAAAAATAGGAGAATACTTAAACTCTCAGCTAGCAAGTCATTCTATTAAACAAGGCATTTTAATTAAAAAATCAACTGAATTTTGATCAAGATAAATATTAAGCTTTGTAATTAAATTCAGCTTATATTTAAGTCTTTCCTTATAAATAAACTGGCCTATTAGTAAATAATTTACCACCATGGACATTTTGATAAGCGATTTATCCTGTATTATAATAGGCACCTTGCATATCTATGCAAAACTTTTAAAATTCAATTTGTTGAGTGATTTTACAAATTAAGAGCTTTTCTGTCGAAAGGCTTATGCGTTTCACTCATTAAAAAGACGAAAACACCGTTTCTATGACTAAAATGGTATTAATGAGAAAAAGTTTAATATTTTAGTCCTAACTCTAGATTTAATGCTAAAATAATGATAATATCCATTCGTTATCAATTATGAACTATGTAATATAACTTAGAATATTCCCCTAATATGAAAACAATCTCAGCAACTAATTTTCTAGCAACTGTAAAAAAAAATCTAATTACCAAGATTAAATCTTTTAAACACAAAACTTTTGTTTATGTTTTCATCAATTTTTAAATAGAAGTATAGTTGATATAAGGATTTCTTTAAATCAGAGAAACATAAGAAAGACACTAATGAATAGTTTAGAAAGGCTTGACGTAAAAAGAGATGTAAAGAATAAGACGGCAACAATTTTATTCTAAGAATAGACTTATTTCTTGATATTATATGCAATCTAATTGTGTCAATATTTTGAACAGGAATGTCCAGGATCAATTAGTAATTCAGAATTTAATGAAATATTCAATAATTAGAGGGCTCTTCAGTTGAACTAATTTCATAGCACTGTCTAACAAGGTTTTTAAAACATGTTTGTTCAGACTAATTATGAAAGACCTATCCAGTAATTCCTTTAATAATTTTGTAGAGAAGCTTTTGAATAATAAAAAAAAGATTTTAATCAAAAATTGAATGAATAGTCAGTAAATCACTGGTTTTGAGAGCCATTTATTTCGATTCAATTCTGTTCGGCATTAATAGTGAAGCATAAAATGGTTGGGGAAGTGAGTCGTGGCAATGCGTGGGTGGGGACCGACTGACAATCAGTCCCAAAATAAACATTTAGAAGAGTATAATCTGTTACGAGTAAATTGCATGACATAAAAAACCTAGTTCAGAAATCGTTCTTCCTTGCATGTTAGGAATCTGTCCTTGATTCAGTTTTTTTCAATCAATGGAAGAGTAATCTTATCAATTAACAATTTGTCTTATCATTTAATTACGTGATACTATATAACTGTACCATTCAGGGCAAAATTAATTATTAAAAGGAAAGGTTTGTCCCCTTTTCCTTCTCTTTCCCGGACTAATCAGTTAATTACACGTCATTTTATAGAATATCGATAAGAAATTTATGCAAGGTCACACTAAAAACAATAATAATAAAATCCCTTCATATAATTATAAAATAATTTTATAAATTTTAAAAAATTTTCGCTAAATTTATTTTTCGAATTGGAATTTGACTTTTGAAAAGATCCATTCAAAACCAGTACCATTTGGGGACACACCCATCAACAGCCATCAGCCTTGAAAAGGCTCAGTTCAATCACTGATCAAATTAATCAAATGATTAAAGACATAAAACCTGATAAAACATTAGTTAACGTGTAATTGAAAGCATAAAAAAGGGAAATATACTCCAAAAAAACAGACGGAGTGAAAGAGTTGGTAAATCAGTTCAAATAGACATTCAGTTCCTACTGTTTTCCTTTTTTATATATAAATTGATTCTACAAATAAACTGATGAAAATGGATGGTCTACTTTTGGAGTCGTCCCCATTTCACAATCCGCGGTTGAATTTAAACGATCAGAATAAACAGCAAAAGGTATGTGCGGTTCAAAAGTCGAGCATTTTTCTTAATTTCTTTCCCAATACTTGTCTCAAACATTTTGTGTGGAAAAAATTCAACACAATATTAAATGTCAAAAAAAGTTAAAAATTGTTTTCATAAACCTTATGATGAAAACAATTTTTGCAACCTTTAAGCCTATTATTATCCACTATTTAAATCTAACCATAATTCATGCAAATAAAGATTTATACATCAGCAAGCTAACTATAACAATTGAACAAGTTTTTAACATAATTAACAAAAGGGTACTTCAAATAAGAATAAAGTTAAAAAGCAATTTTGAAAAGTATTGAAATTAAATGTTGACTTTAATGTCTATCAGTAAACTTTGAGATCATCTTGATAATCGTGGAAATAATTTACACAAAAACACATAATTTTCACAAAATCTGGATATAAATTATCATTAGTTTTGTCTCAAGAAATAAAAGGCAAAAATGACATGAATGAAAAGTTTTTGAATTTAATTGAGATTTTGATAACTTTGATTTATGTTGATTCTTGGTCAAACAAAAGATCTGAATAAATTTATAAATTGCAAAACAGTTTCAAATCATTGATTTTTTTTCGTTCGTTCAGATTATTTCCATATAAAACTAATGTGATTCTAGGAATAAAAGAATCCAGGCGGGAATTTAGCCAATTATCAGAACAAAAGAAATATATTTCCTGAAATAAATTCACCTAATTTGCTTGAATAGAAAGATATTTCCAACAAATGTCGGAAACAATTTGAGGATAATTTAAGGATTCTTTTTGTATGACATTTGAAACAGAATTTCATTAGTCTTTCATTCATTAAGATTTTTTAGTAACACTTTTCTAAAGAAATGAACAAAAGTTTGTTACGTTATATTTCTTATATTAACTTCTTTTATATCAATTAACAAATGATTGGACATAAAGAAAGATATAAATAAACGGAAATTTTGTTTATTAACAAATATTTAATATGAATCTATAGATGAAGTGATTGATTCGTTTGTTTGTTTGTTTAGATCTATGAATTGGTCAAAGAGTTTGTACTACCGGTCAGTAAATTACGCAAATTTATGCAATTGTTTACCGAAGAGATGAGACTCGGATTAGTGGCCGACCCTCCGCGTAAATCTGTGTATTATATGTGCAATACATTTGTGACTGATCACCCTAATGGAACTGAAGAGGGAGATTTTCTGTCCATGGATTTGGGCGGAACTAATTTGAGAATATATTTGGCTCGTCTTAAACCCGGAACAGAACCCGAATTTAGATCCCAACCCTATGAAATCGATGTCAAATACAGGAGAGGAACGGGTGAACAAGTAATTCAAACAAATAGTCTTTAATCAAAATAATAAATCACTAATTGTCTGATAAAATATCTGAACAGTTGTTCGACTTTTTGGCCGATTGTTTAAAAGACTTCATCGACAGAAACCCTGATATCGGAGGCAAATGTTTACCCTTTGGTTTCACCTTTTCTGTTGGTTACGACCAGAAGGCGTTGGATAAGGGAATTATTGCTCAATTTTGTAACATTACTGATATCCCAGACGCAATTGGAAAGGATGCCGTTGACCTCTTCCGCAATTCTATAAGTAAAAAGGGTCTTAATGTTGATATATTGGTCATCGCTGCGGACACGACCAGTACTCTCGCTTATGGAATGCATTTGAAACCTGACACACAGATCAGCTTTATTATGGGGTCGGGAATTAACACCGGTTATGTCGAAAGAGTTGACTGCATTCAACACTTGAACCCTTTTGAAACATTCGGAAAGACAGTGGAAAACGTTATCATTAATATTGAGTCCAACTTTTTTGGCGACGACGGAGCCATCGATTTTGTCAAAACTAGATTTGATAAGGAATTGGATGAAGAGTCGCTCTTTCCCAACAACAATGGGTACGTTATAACTAGTGTTAAATTTAATGAATTCATTTTTTGCTTTGAATATAGACTTGAAAATTCTATATTTCATAAATTTACCTATGGTTTATTTATGGTTTAGAGACATGTGCAAGGGAAATTTCGAATAAAAACGTTATGCCTTAGTCAAAATCTTTTATCTATTTTCAATCTTTAACTATTGACTTTCAGCAAAAATATTTTTTTGTAAGATTTATAACTATTTTGCAAGTTAAATGAGTTTTAAAACCATGTTAATCACCTATAGGATTGTATGAACGTTTTTGCAGATTCACCAAAAAGTACTTTTATTTTACAGGGGGAACCAAATACTTTCTTCCCGTTTCCCGAATATTTGCTTTCAAAGTAATCTAGATACTTTTGCTACCTTGTCATCCTTTTAAGCATATAAAAAAAGTCTCCTTTTTGATGAGTTATAGAAAGCAAGGATTGGGAAAAACAAGCTCCATTTTACACACTTTCACAACAATTATTTTAACTAATAATCACATATATCAAGGTTATACAAAATGTGCGGGGGCAGTCTCATCGGTGATCTGGTCAGACGAGTGCTCTTATGTTTAGCTGAAAACAATGTATTTCTTAACGGAATAATTACCGAACAATTGAAACAAAGCGATGCCATCAGAGGTCCAGACGTGTCATCAGTTGAAAGGCAACCAATCGATGGACCGGTTGTTACTCTTCTGAATAGATTAGGCTATTCTACGCCAGACATAACCAGTGATGACATTGCAATAGTCAGATATGTGTGTGCTTTGGTCAGTGTCAGGAACGCACTTTTGTCAGCAGCGGGTGAGCTATGATTAGCACTCTATCTGTTTATTAGAACTTTTGAACTTTGAACGTATTGTCCCAAACTTTCATCTTTACTATTGGTTTATCATGCACCAATCAATAAAAACAACATAGCTTAAACCTTCTTTACTTTACCCAATATGTTTTTTATTGCCTAATAGATAAAAACTGATTTTTCAACTTTCAACAACTTTTGCATGATACTAATTTATCTGAAATGTTGCAGACATAGCAGCGGTGGCACAGCACATTGGAAGACCATTAGTGAGAGTGGCCGTCGACGGATCCCTTTACAAAAAGCACCCGAAAATGCATACATTGATGAATGACTTCATCGCAGAACTGGTTCCCAATCAAAAAGTCGAGATATTTTTAGCAGATGAGGGCAGTGGCAAAGGGTCGGCATTTATCGCTGCCGTCGCCAACAAACTCAAACAAAAACAATGATTTTATAAAATAATTTAGGAATTAATCAATGTTTTAGTGATATTATTGATTGAAACATTAAATAAACTTAAATTAATCATTAAAATATTTTGATTCAATTTTGTGAACAAGCTCATTTTATGAACCTAATTGCCTGTCCCGACAATATTCAGAAAATTGGAATTGCAGTGTATTTAAAATCAAGTTTTGTAGCTTGCTTAAACTCAACAAGGTGTCCTTCTCTGGATTTTATGTCAGATCTAATTTAAATTCAGATAATAAATTAATAGGTTTGCAATTACATTGTAATATATTTACTAGCTAATTCATTAAGAACTTAAAAGACCTTTCTCTTACAATTGTTCCAATACTGATCTGTATTAATCACATCATTTGACTTTAGAAGTAAATCATTGTTCAAAATGTCAACTTCAAATTAATCCCAAGATTAGACAAAAAAACTGATAAAACATTAGTTTACGTGTAATTATGGATCCGAAAAATAAAAATACTTATAAAAGTGAATGAAAGTATCATTTTAATTGATTATTTCTCACAATTTATTAATTTAAACTTTATTTTCTTAACGAATCAAAAAAATACCTGGTACATGAAAATGGATGGTCTACTTCTGGAGTCGTCCCCATACCACAATCCGCGGTTGAATTTAGACGATCAAAATAAACAGCAAAAGGTTTGTGGCAGTTAAATCTTGATCTTGATCATCTTGAGTAGTTGAGGAGGAAAGCTTGAGCGCAAAATATTGCCTAGTTGCAAGTCTTTTGAATAAAATTTCGAAGTATTTATAAATTAATTTTTTTTATAGATCTATGAATTGGTCAAAGAGTTGGTACTACCGGTCAGTAAATTACGCAAATTTATGCAATTGTTTACCGAAGAGATGAGACTCGGATTAGTGGCCAACCCATCCCGTAAATCACTGTTCTATATGGCCAACACATTTGTGACTGATCACCCTGATGGCACTGAAGAGGGGGACTTCTTGTCCATGGATTTGGGCGGAACTAATTTGAGAATATATTTGGCTCGTCTTAAACCCGGAACAGAACCAGAATTTAGATCCCAACCCTATGAAATTGATGCCAAGTACAGGAATGGAACGGGTGAACAAGTAATTCAAACAAATAAGTCTTCAATCAAAATAATAGAACACTAATTGTCTCATAAAATATCTGAACAGTTGTTCGACTTTTTGGCCGATTGTCTAAAAGACTTCATCGATAGAAACCCTGATATCGGAGGCAAACGCTTACCCTTTGGTTTCGTCTTTTCGTTCGGTTACGACCAGAAGGCTTTGGATAAGGGAATCATAAAAGCATTTTCTTTCGCCACTGATTTGTCGGACGCTATCGGCAAAGACGCCGTTCAAATGCTCAAAGACTCGATCAGTAAGAGGAGACTGAACATCGATGTATTGGCCATTAATAACGACGCGAGCAGTACTATCGCTTATGGCATGTATTTGAAACCTGACACTCACATCGGCTTTATTCACGGAACGGGAACCAACACCGGTTATGTCGAGAGAGTCGACCGCATCGAAAATTTGGATCCGATGAAGACATTCGGAAAGCAAGTCGAGAGTGTTATCATTAACTGCGAGAACGGCCTCATTGGTGACGACGGAGCCATTGATTTCCTTAAGACTAAATGGGATAAGGAAATAGATGAGGAGTCGGGCTTTCCCCACAGCTATGGGTATGCTTTTGGTTAATGGTTTGTGTCGTTTATCTAATTGTCATAAATACCAAGATTTGAAAAAATGATCGGGGGAAATTGCTTCGGAGAGCTGATTAGAAAAGTGCTCTTATGTTTGGCACAGAATAATGTATTTCTTAACGGTTTAATTACCGAACAATTGGAACAAAAGGATTCCATCAAAGGGCCAGACGTATCATCAGTGGAAAGTGCATCAGTAGACGAACCTGTGGTCGCACTTCTCAGTAGATTAGGTTATTCTGCGGCACAATTGACTAAAGATGACATTTTGATTGTCAGATATGTCTGTGCTTTGGTCACTGTCAGGAACGCACTTTTGGCGGCAGCGGGTGAGCTTCTCTCATTTTAATCTAGTACAATTCATAAATTGTTATCATTCAGCAGTTAAATCAAATGTTGATATAGTTTAGTCTTTTATACTTTATATGTAAATTCAACTCAGTAATTATTTATCAAGTAAAGTTAGTCAGTCTACCTTAATATAACTTGAATTTGTGATCTTTTTCAGACTTGGCAGCTGTCGTGGAACACATAGGAAGACCATTAGTGAGAGTGGCCGCCGACGGATCTGTCTATAGAAAGCATCCGAAAATGCATACATTGATCAATGATTTCATCGCACAATTGGTTCCCAATCAAAAAGTCGAAGTATTCTTAGCGGATGAGGGCAGTGGCAAAGGGTCCGCATTTATCGCCGCCGTCGCCAACAAATTTAAACAACAATATTGATTTTTAAATGATTTACTAAATTATAAATATTTATCATAATTTGAAATATAAGAGCATCTTAAAAAGCAAATGACGTGAGAAACACCAATTTTCTCATAAGGAGATGACCAGGAGATAAAAAATTATTTTTTTAATTCAAATCTAAATAAAAATTTTGAATAAATAAATATTTATTAAATTTCCTTACAGTAAGATCGTGATATTATTCCTCGGTTGGGTTCGGAGAATTGAGGGACAATAACGAGAACAACGAAAAAATGCACAGGAATTTCAAAAAATGTCCAATTCAAACAGTGTTTAGAATAACTTTCTTTATCGGAAAATCATCTTCAGCGGGGGTAATTTGAGACATTTTTCTATGAGTTCCGGATTTATCATTTGTCTAATAGAAAAGGTTATTTCATATAGTTGTTTTTTGTTTTTTAATGTTCTTCCTCATTCAACATTATTGCTTTACTTAGGTCTGTTCAGAAAGATAGGTGTGAAAGGAAGATGTGGGTGGTTTGATTAAATCAATCTACATAAACATGTAAACAAATAATGTGTGAATTAAGAAAATCAATCGAATTGTAAGCTAGATTAAGGATAAAAATGATGCAAAATTCTTACATCAAGAAGGGCTCGGAACTTATTACTAGGACTGATAGAAATTGTAATGTTTCCATTCTGCCTCGATTCAAAGAATTTGGAAAAAGTTGCTGGCTTGCTATTGCATAAAGGCAGTGCAATTGTGTTGCATTATAATATAGCCAATATTATTGCGTGCATTCCTAAGGTCACTATCGGATTGGCTTATTCTTTCAAACTTACTTTTAATTCTGCAATAAGTTTAGATGTGATCTTGAACAATTAGTTTTTAGTGTTAGACAATTTATTGTGTCCTCTCATTGTGTCTCGGCAAGCTTTTTAAACAAGTTCCACACTCAATCACAAGAAATTAACCTATCAAACTTCAGATTACTCTAACAAGTTCTGTGAGTTTAAAAGTTAGCAAAATCATCTATTTATCCATTTAAATGAAAAGTACCAAGCAAACTGATTTATTTCTCTTGAAAGGGATGGTCATACTATATTAATACTAAAAGAACTGTCTCTTTTCAATTTCTATTTATCAATTTACTTGAACCTTTGACAACGAATAAAACGACTGACAATTTTGATTAAAGAAATTAAAACTAACAGAATATCAATTTATTTGTAATTTTGGACCCAAAAGTGAAAATTCACTCCAAAACATCAAATCTGTTTAAATAGTCTTTAAATTTTTACCGTCAATTCAGACCGTTGTCCCACCATTCCTAAATACATTGATGAAAATGGATGGCCTACTTCTGGAGTCGTCCACATTCCACAATCCCATGTTGGATTTAAACGATCAAAACAAACAGCAACAGGTACGTTAAATTGAAAAGTAAAGTGAATTCTGATCTGGGTTAAATGTTTTGCCATTCAAATTTAAATTCAATGCTTGTTAATACCTATTAAGCATTAGCTTAAAGATTAAAAATGCTCAAGGTGATTAAAAAATTATACCTTATAATCGAAAAGTTTTCTAAACTAACATTCACTTTGAATGCATCGATGGATTAACTGATCCTTTTGTTTAGATCTATGAATTGGTCAAAGATTTTGTACTACCGGTCAGTAAATTACGCAAATTTATGCAATTGTTTACCGAAGAGATGAGACTCGGATTAGTGGCCAACCC
>JAQIWP010001388.1:0-15370 GCA_034695525.1 Euzetes globulus
GAGAGGGAGGGGAGAGAGAGAGAGAGAGAGAGAGAGTTGGTTGGAAGTCATGTTAAATAGTGAGTTGCAATGAATAGTATTATATCGTTGATTATATTGGAAATTGATAGAAATATAAGCGCATGTCTTCCCACTCAAGACTACCATTGGATGTAATTTCCAGATATTCCTCTGTTCTCTTGTTTTCGATCCCTCTCTTCGACTCTTTTGTCTCAAAAATTTCGTGATTAAAGTTTTGCATAATAGCCATCATATGTGTTACTGCAAAAGGCAATCGCTATATGACTGTGTTGTCTGACATAAACTGCTATTCCCTCAGCACAGCCTCTCCTCTCCATCATTATTATGTTCGCTTCGTTTTCTAGAGTGAGAGAGAGAGTGAGAGAGAGAGAGAGAGAGCAAAAAAGTATGAATTCTATCCCCTCTTAATTGGTTGCGCTTAAGCTCGTGTAATTTGAGTCACAAAAAAAGGAAAGTTGAGGGAATAGAAGGTCTGAAGAGATGAAATTTGCATAGCAATGATGGGGGCATTGGGGGCAGTGACCAAATGTATATGTGTATGTGAGTGTGCACTGAATATAATGCAGGCCATGCAGTCTGTGATCTTTTCGGTGTGATAGCACACCATTGCTTTCAATCTAAAAGTCCATATAAAGAGTGTGGCTTATTCTGAATGGACTGACCTTTTTCATATTGGACTTGGACAGTGCCATTGCTGGCAATCTTCTGGCTGTTTGGGTTTCCCTCGTGTTTGGGTTAGAGCATAGACTCGCCAAAAGAAGATTAATTGCCTGAAGACAAATATTTCGATGCCATATACAGGAATAGCAACCAAAGGGACAGCCATTAGTTTATCTGCTAACTAAGGAATAGGGATAAAGTGAGGCATAACTCGACCGAAATGGCAGGAAATGGAGCAATACTTGTATGTTTACCATGTCTATGGAAATAGGCATTAGTGTGCGACTCATCTGCATATGTGTCCCTCTTTTCTACTCCAAACACATATCAAGTGAACCTCAAAGATAGCATTTTCGACAAAACTCGTAAATGAAAAGCATTACTGTTTTATACAGTGTTTAGACTTGTGGTGCATCTAATCGTTATCTTCAGATGCAATCAAAAAGTGCCAGTTTTTGCGAATTAACGAAAGCACTCATTATTGACGTTATTATTATTATTTGCATAATTTGATGCATTCATGCATTTGTTAATCACTATTATTTTACTTTTCTCTCCAATCTTTGATCGCAAATTCAAAACAGTCCGGACAGGAATATTCATTTGGACGACTGGTTGTGCTTTTTGGCAAACTGACCAAACAATAGTAACACAAATCTGAGTTTGTCTGCTCTTGTTTTGTTCACTTGTGTTGAGATACTACTACTTTCACTTTAATAATGAATTAGATAAGTATTAGTCGTGTTTGCATTCGACTCATTCCCCTGTATTTGTTAGTTCTTGGACACCATTATTAAGCGGTCAGTCTATTGTTCAAACATATATGCAAGGTGGTTCATTTTACTCATAGATTAAAAATAAATTATGTAAACTTAGTGAAAGATTTTCTAATTCCCAACAATTGATCCTTGAACATTTTGTATTTCGAGTTGAAGTAAATTTGACAAGTCCAAATGATGTGCCTAGGTTGCACATGTCTGGTCGGATAAACAATTTTTGATCTACTGAGTGATGGCCTGAATGCTGTGCTGTTTGTAAAACTATCTTTGATTAAAGTCATGATTCATGATTTAGGGCTAAGTTGGAACCGAGTCTTATATGAGCCGTAAAAAAGGAAACAGTAAACTGACCTAAAGTATGGCCAACACAGCCTTCGAACGTTAGTTCTGTTTATTAACATTAGTCACATACTCAGTGAATCTGAGTTCGAGACTCATATTATGTCGACAACACATACAAATATATGGCACAAACAGACTCAGACACCATTATTATTGCTGTTTAGGATACTATAAATTAATTAATACTTCCTTTAAGTTTCGAAACTGATATAACTGATGAATGACAGTTCCGATGTGTTATGCGAATCATTCTAAGCGCTCAGAATGAGCAACACTTTCTTTGAAAACAAGTCTTTTCCATTACTTATGGCGATCGTAAAGTCTAACTAATGTCTAAATCCAATATTTATATATTTTGATTAATGTTTTGAATATTCTTCATATCCCTAAAAATTTTATTCGCAGTTAAATAGCTTTTCAGATGTAATCAAAAAATACTGATTAGTATTCGTTGCCTATTAATAACACACAGAACCTCATTGTTTACGAACTTATTCTGTCTCTCAGTAGAAACCTATTCATTCATTAGATGTCTTTCCAATTGGTTTATATTTTTGTTCGTTTTATAATCAATTCATTTAATTATTCTCTAATTGAAAAACGTTTTTATAGAAATTTATGTAAAATAAGATTTTTGGGAATCAATTAAGACGACTAGAATTTCGTCGAATTAATAAAAAGCTAATTAATGTTTTCGATATATTGAAGCTAAAGATAAGAAAAGCCCTGAAATCAATCAATTTAAAGGCGAATAATTTAAGATAAAAGTGTAATAACTTATTTCTAATCATTTTCTAAAACCAATAAATTGTACACGATAATTGATTTAAATGACTAATTATTTAAAATATTATGTATTTCATCTGTACTTTTAATTTAAATTCTTTTAATCGATACTTGTTCATTCAAATGGCATATGTTTAGTACCTTGAGATATAATTAAATGCAGCATTAAACTATTTAAAACTATCGAAGATATTTTTTCGTATGTTTAAAAAAATTAATTAATATGTATATTAAAGTAGAAATTGTGTTAAGTTTTTGGTTTTTCAATTAAATTACTTTATGTTAGTTTCGCGAAACTCTGATTTTAAAAACTCTATAATTAATTGTAGATTTATTTAGAAGAAGAATTTTTACCTGAATTATAATTATAGTCATATCAGTCTTCACAGGACTGACGAATGAACGGGAGCTGAAACTCAGGTTTTAGTTTTCCGAAGGGATTATTAGTCTAAATATTATTATTATTTAGTCGTGATTTCAATTCGTTAGAAGACTATTCACATCCCATATACTTTGATTTGGAAAAAGATTCTGTTCAAATAATTAATATATTTTTTTAAATATTTTAATTATATTTTTACTCGGAGGTACCCTTGCTATAAATGTTAAGACTACGAAAGACATGATAATTGATACAAGTTTTCATTATCCACATAAATTTAACCAATTAATAGAAAAGGGCTATAAAATGAGAATAACGATCGGTAAAAAAGTTTTGATTTAATTGAAAAAATTCAAATTTATATTCATCTCATTGCCTGACCAGAGATTTAATCATTAAATTGAAAAATAAGCAAAAAACTAACCGAAAAGAAATATAACATAGTTTTGAAGATAAACTGCTTTTTTCATCAAAAAGTTTGAAATTCAAAGCAAGAAAAAAGTTGTAAAAAGCAATCAATATATCTATGAATCAAATAAATTAATCGAAAACTGCTTTTTGAAAATTCTTGAGAAATATCTTTCGCTTGAAAATCGATTTTTCACTTCTTTTGAGTTTTCGGGAAAAGAAATTATTTGGAACTCTTTTATTCGCTTTTAAAGCAAATGATTTTTATTTATTATCTTTCTGTAATTTATTCAATTTTAATGGCCAAGAATAAAATCGAAAACCTTTTTATTTTTATTGAGAGACGTTTAAAATTCAGTGATAAGGCGTTTGAATTGAATACTAAAAACATAAAATGACAAATTTCTCATTTATTTCTGGGAGAGCACCCATGTCGTTTTCAAAGTAGAGAAATGAGACCAAAACAAAACAAGAAATTAATTTAAATTTTTGTCAGACGCTTACAAAAAGAATAAGAATTAAACGTTTTATTGATTTGACTCTTCTATCTCTTTCTGATTATATAATCATTCAAATCAAATGTTTTCTTATATCTAAATATCTCAACACTTTTTCAGATTAAAATATTTTAATTAAAAAACGCCGAATAATTCGGAGCCGAAGATTGTAATATCATTGAAAAATACTTTAAAAAATAATCAGAAACATCTTTTAATTTAATCAATTGCTCAAAAATGGCTTAAATGTTTCTGCATATTTTGAGATAAAACTGCCATTAAGTATGACATCACATCATAATCGATAAGAAAATCAAAAACATTTGCATAACTATAAGGTGTTGAAAATATAAGGCAATCAATTCATATAATTATTCATAATTTATTGATTTTCAGATAATGATAGGAATTTAAGTCAGTATTACTGAAAAAAGTTTCACTTTTAAAATCAGCATAAAACAATCACCGTTGACCAAGAAAGTTACCTTAACTGATTAAAACATTCACCCATCAAAAGTGGAAATTTTGCTCTTGATTTCTGGTAGTTTTTCCTTGTTATTTTGAAAAATAGGCTCGTGATCAGAATGAAGAGAGTTAATTTCACCAGCGATGATCCCCGTGGCCATTATTGAAAATAATAGTCACCATCAGATTTTCATTATGACGGCAAACATAACATGATTAGCCTTAAGATAAAATGTTTCGCTTATTAAACCAGTAATTTATTAATTCAGTAAAAACATCGAAAGTTGAAAAATAATTTTCTCTGTATTTAATGAGAGAAAAGTCAATTTGTCTCAATTCAGTCTTATTTGATATTTATGGCCGACTATTGATTCGAGGCAAACCATTTTCTTTTGTAATTAAATTAAAAAACAAGAAACTTTTCTAAAATTTAGTGAAAATTTTATTCCTTCACAGTCTGTGAAAATAATTTTTTCGTGTTTCATCCGAAGTGTAATTAAAATTAAAGCCAAGACTGTATTCCAAATGAATTATTTAGTTAATTGGTTTCACAAATTTATTTTTAGCTGTAATTTGGGTTCGCTGTGAAGCAGAGAATTTTTATTTTATTTTATTGCAACTCATAATGTCATTCATTCCACTCTTGTCTGCAGAACCAGTCGATTATGGATAATAAAAAAAAGTTTTGAGTATTAAATTTGAAAATTTTTATTTTGATGAGTTTTCTTTAAAGAAAGGTACTAAATCTGTAGTGAACTCTATGCTCCAAATCACTACTATTCTTGGTTTTTATTATTATTTGCTTCACAAGTATAATTAAACTCTTGCCATGGATCAGACCTCTTGCAATGTTTGAATGTTTCCTTAGTTTTAACATTCAGTGGTCCTTGAGTGCCAATTCATTTGAAAAATTACTCATATCCAGGAAAAATCTATATAAACATTTCAAATATCATATTTTTATTCCGAAAAATGCTTGTTTGAAATTCCATTACCTTGAGGCATTATAAATAGATCATTTGAAAATAACTCCTTATTTCTTGGCTTAGCTAGAACAAATTTATAAATGATATTTCTAAAATTTAAGTCTTTTTCATTAAAATTTGATAGAAATTCATTTAAATTTGTTTTATTTTTAATCATTCGATGAAGACATGACTGTAATGACGTTTGAGAGTAATTTTGAGTTTTATTTGGCGTTTCTAAATATTTCTGATTAAATGATATAATTAATTGATTTTCAGATGAAAAATATTTCCATCAGTTAAGGCCTACAATGTTTTTAAAGTCTTAAATGAAATGAAGTGACGCTTAGCAACAAATTTAGCTCAAAATATAAAAGAAAGAAAATTATAGTATTTTTAAAATATGATTCTCATAAAAGTTATCTTTGAAAAGACCTTTAATTACATTTTAGTGCGCTTTTGTGTTAAACACAAATATATTCACTGACTGTCAGGATATGGAAGCAAAACATAAAAAACAAAAGAGACGAAAAGTATTTAATTTTTATGATAATCACAATTTATGCAAATTAGCAAATGAATGTCTGCAGTTGTGCACAGGATAGAGCAACTCGTCAGAGCCAGCAATCAAGTGAATGGCAGGTGCATATGAAATAAGCAGAAATTACTCCAAAATTATAATATTAGTTTCCATCAGATTCTGAAGAATATCAAAGTCTTTCATAGAATATGTTATCATATATACAGTTGTATTCGTAAAATATATTCATATTTCTTGCAGTAATTTTTTTCGGATACAATAATAAGTGGCTGTCATTCGTGTCAAATATTGTAGTTGAGCTGAATTTTGATGTTTCATTCGTGATAGCCGTCTCCCTATGCATCTGACTGCACAAAGGGATGCCCTTCTCAATGTTGCAAAACTGCCATTTATGCTAATTCCCAATAATTTCATTTATAAAGGAAAAGGAAATTTCATTTGCTGTCAATAATCAAATGATTCAAATGATAGACAACTCTTAATTCAATGTAAAAATATACCCGATTTTAATGAACATAAAAGCTAAGCATAACTTTTGCTGTTTTTCTATTGAATAAACGCATAAAATCCAAGAGTAGAGCCATTTTGTGCTGCAATCGATTCGAGAAAACTATCTTTTATTCACATAAAAAGACAAAATGAAAATATTCTCAGGAGAATAGACAGAGAAAAGAGTCGTTCGTTTCTAAGAGATATTTAATTCATTTTATTGAAAATAGTAACCAATTCTAGTGTTTCGATGTATTCGCAAATTCAATAAAAAGTAGTTTCAGTGAAGAAATGTACGAAAATAAGTCAAATTCTGTGTATGAGTTAAACATAGTTTACAGCATTGAATGGTTAGCCTTAGTTCTAATCTTCACTATATTTCGTCTAAATTTTGTCGTAGAGTAGAGTAGAGGCAGGAAACAGACCAAAGGGATCAGTGGAGCGAACGTCGAATGCCGGCTCAACTCAGCTCTAATCCAGGGGCAATTTGTCACTGTCGAAGCTTCGCTCTATGTGTGCACAGTCTTTGCAGAGCACTGTTCTCTCACTTCTATCTATACAGAGTCTATGCTTCTGCTCAGCGCTCAAACATTTTGCTTTGAGGCCAATGTAAAGATGGAAGAAATGGTGGAACTGTTTGGAGGGCTTACTCTCACTTGTGTTGCCTTTTGGTCACAGATTCTTATTTTTGTTCTGACTTTCTCTCCAATATTCGCAACTATTTATACAAAGAGTAATGTCGTAATACTTGGGCCTAATATTCCTTTCTGTGTGGGCAGGGGTTGCCTTTAAGCCAATGGATTTAGAAATAGCAGTGCACGGCATGCATTGCAAACATAGTCTGGCATTGACTGCATGTTTGTCTTCTTCGACTAAACAATCCATAGCTCATTGCAAATATTACACCGAAAAGTGGTACAAAAGATTAATGTATTGCAGAGAATCAGTTGCAGCTCCAGCACCACCAGCATATACAGTACCGACACCATCGATAGCCATTTAATCCTGAAGTGCTGTTTCTATATTCTGTATATTAGTATTAAACGAAATAAGAGCCGAAATAATTTGAGAAGATTTCATATGCTTTGCATTTCGGTCTCCATTAATGAGAGTCGAACTGAGAATTGTTTGTCGCACACATCCAACACATACTAACATATCTGTGCTCTACATCGATGTGTGTATCCATGAGACCAAACATTTATGAGATCATAGAGAATGCAGTGGAATAACAGAGAGTGCACTGAAAATATAGAAAATAAGAGTCAGTGCACTATTCTGTTCAATATTATGAGATGTAGTATAAAAGCAAAAGCTGTGAAAAATGTGTGTATATATGCTCTTGGTCGCTATGGCGACAGGCATTCTCGTGGCAATATGATCATGATTGATGTTGCATTCATTTCAACTTCATCCATGCAATGCCAAAAAGATGCACAAGTAATGGCACAACCGGCGCACAGACACAGCACAAGCTATTATCACTAGAGTTGACTTCAAAAGAATATAAAAGTTTCAAAACAGAGAATACCAGACCATAACTCTTATTATATTAGGTTTGGATAACATCACAGACCAGTGCATAGATTTGCCCGAAATGGTTACAATGAATGTTCTAGTCAAACTAACTTTAGCCTTACTTTGCAAAGCATGTAGCGCTCCCTTCTTGAAATCAATGTAATAACACCCGAATTCATAATTTCCTCAAAATTCGTTTACTTCTCGCAATTTTTGTCAGAAATGTAACGAAAAAATCAATTCTTTGATATGAGTCTAATATTAATAAAACTAAGATTAATGACTGGAGTGGTAGAGAAGGTCGAAACAGATCTAAATCATAATAATTGTTTCGTTTGCCGGGAGATAACCAGTGGTTTTAGTGCGATCTGCAGAGCATAGCCAACAGCACAGCACATATTGAGTGCTGTAATTTTAACCAAATTATAATTATTAAATTTTTGGTTATTATTATAATAATATTCAAATTGATTATAACTTTCTTTTTATTTGTTAGACTTGTGTTATATTCCATGAATGCGATAACAAAAATGCTTTTATTGCTATAATTCTGTGTAAATGTTTAAACTTTTACTCCATTCCATTCATACGATTATCAAATTATTTGAATTTATTTATTCATTTTTATTGACTAAAACATTGTCTAAAACAGACACAGAATATATTAATGTATTTATTGCCATATTTTATCTGCAATTCATGTTAGGCGTCGGATATCAGACAAAATGATAACAATTTTTAGCGAACAATAATTCGGTTGAAAAATCATCAAAGAGTTTAAAAGTCCGGATAAAGTCTAAAATTAAATAACAGTTTTCAGTTTCAATTTTGTTTCCATTCTGTAGATAAGAGCGATATTAATATATTAATCAATTATAAGATATTCAGAGTGAGTAAAGTAAACAGCAATAAAACTAATGAATTACAAAACAAATATTATTTTTATTTAAACTGTTTTTATTCGTCATTGAATTGACAGTAGATTTGGAACAGACATGAAATGATTGTACTCTTCAGCCGCAATCATAATCATTAGCAGTGGATATAATGATAGAGTATATAATGTTTTTCTCACTCATAATAGTCCATACAATTACATCAGAAGAGACTTAGATTACGAGCGCCGGTGAATCCCTTGTGTACTATCACACCGACTGTTGTCTATGAAAGAGTGCATACAATACACAAATCGAGAGTCCGTACTATCAGAGCTATCATTCTGTAAGACCGATATCTAAGCCTAATACTCTGTAATAACTGTATTGAAGTCAGAAGGCTTTTGGAGCGACACTCGTTTATACAAAACTCAGTTTATAGACGAATTCACTAATTCTCTGTCCTCTCGTTTTGCTCGCACTTATGGTCGCTCTCTGTTCACAATTGCCACTGAAATCGAGCAATAAGTGAATGTATGGACAAATCAATGGTCGGATAGGTATATGTGAGCAGCTCTGGTGTATAAGTGCATGATTTGCCAACAATACCAGGCGTTTGTGACACAATACCAACGTTTGATTCAAAAAGTGGTACCAATTGTATGGAGAGAACGCTTTCTCTAATATTGAAGTGAATATATTCTGATGCATGTCTGCCTCGCAGTTGACGAGCGCCGGCATCTGAAACCAGACATAAGGCACATTTAAGCTGATTTTCTCTTTGTATGCCATACCTGACAGTGCATTTGTGCTGTAAATGTGCATTTTTGGGCGCAATTGTCCGTAAATAATCCAATCAAATTTGCCATCACATAAAAGACGCACAAAAACAAATTCGCCATTTATTGCATAAACGCATTAAATTTAACTCTACTTTAGTTTACCTCCACTTTTGAACGAATCAATAGAAATAAGTCTGCAATACATTAGCTGATCATCTGATGAATGCAATGCTCTATTGCACATCCGATCACTCTATGTCTTATTCCTCTCTGCCTGTGCTCATCACTCGCCTCACAGAACTCACTCATAGGAATTACATTTTTATTATATAATTTATCTCTTTTTTCCGGCAAAATATATTTTTCCAATTATTAAAATGGATGACAAAAATTAAATTTTCGTTTTTTCTTTTCATTCAATTTATAGGATCTTTTTTAGGCGACGCCAGCATTGGTTCTGGTGATGGCACCGGTGAAGACGATGATGACGACAGAAGTAAAAAACGTCAGAAGAAGAGAGGAATCTTCCCCAAAGTAGCCACCAATATAATGAGAGCCTGGCTATTCCAACACTTGACAGTGAGTTCGATTGACATTTAGATTGATGAAGAGTTGCAACTTGCAACAAACAAATGAAAGTTTGCCAGCATTTCGTCCATCAATTTATTTTTAGATTACAATTTTGTTGCACTCTTTTTGCATTAGATTTCAGTCTAAACAGTCTTTTGTTATTTGAGACAAACTTTGATTAAATTCTGTTATTTGATAAGAGTTGACATCCAAAAGGGAAGTGTTAGACACAGTTAGGACAGACATCCGAATAGAAAGCGTATGAATCGGGGGAAGTGATGGCAACAAAGAGTGTGTAACTCTTATCATAACTCTTTGCAATGCAAGTGACAGTTGTGTATGACTTTAACGCGTATGAAAAAAATCTGATATTTTTCTAATATCCTTTACGTATCAAAATTTTGTTATTAGATTAAAATGTTTCGATATTTCACTCTTTTGCTAACATTTTTCTATTATAACATAAAGAGTAGAATAACAAAAACAAATCTCGAAAAATATTTCTCTTAAAATTTAATAATTTTGAAGTATTATTGAAACAATTGACTAATGCATTTGGTATTAATGTTTTGATAGCATCCATATCCATCTGAAGATCAAAAGAAACAGTTGGCTCAGGACACAGGACTGACAATACTTCAAGTTAATAACTGGTGAGTGTTGGGTCTGCATGTCTTCTCTAAATTGATTTTCAGTCAGTGTTGTTGTCATCCTATCATCAGTTAAACGCAATCTTCAATATATTTTCTTTTGGCGAACCCTTCGCTTCCAATTTCCTATTGAACTTCTCTATCATTAAAGCCGTACGCAATCAAACGCTAAGCAAATAATGAAATATACACTCAATAGTAGAGTATCTGTTGTTAAGTCTAGTGTAGGCAATAAAATATGGGCACTTCCATCGCATGACATTGACTGCCAGTGTTGATGGCACTCATTTCTGGCCACTGGAATCATAGCCTTCAGTAATGACCAGAAAACGTACAAAGTTTGTTGTTTTACGTAAAACTGCAATTTTGTCTGAAAATAGACTTTTGTTGTTTCGTTTAGTTCCCATCGCATGCAATGACGCGATTAAATACTCCTATTCTTACAGTGATTAAGGGTTTGCCCTCACATAAGTGATGTTAGTGACCAGTACTCTCATCCATGTATTTTAACTAATCAAAGACCACCGGTTGGGCAAAATACAAAATATATAGTTTTTTGTTCTTTTCATTTGATTAAATTCATTAAACATATGATTAGTAATGGTTTTTGTTTACCAAAAAGTAAACAATTGATTTTCAATTATATGTCTGTCTATACATTGATTCTAACTTTTAGTATGATTTGAAAGGCATTAATGTCAACTCAAACCTGAATTAAAACAGTTTTAAATTCACAATAAATCATTCGAAAGCTTTTGAAACTATTAAGAAAAAAATTTTTCAAAACTATTAAAAAATTCAATTAATTCTTTGATAAATCAAATTGAAGTCAATTTAACTTTTATACCAATGGTTTGAATGTTCTATTTTTCGTGATATTCAATAAAATAGATTAAAGAGTAGAGCAGAATATATAGGGATGTATCTGATTGAAAGACTTGGCGCACACTGTTGTGAGGGCCGGCAAATCCGAGTTTGCCTTCGAATCAATATTGTATTAAAGTTTATTTGATTGATTGACAATCGAGTCTAACCTTATTTAGTCGGTTCTCTGCAACGCATTCACAATTCATGAGATAATGGGTTTGTTTTTTGTTAGCTTTTCTCTCGACTCAAATGAATTTTAAGAGTAATACAGTTGGATATAACTGACAAACAGTGTATAATAATATCTAAAATACATGCCATGAATTAAAATTAGGTCCACATTCTGTGCTTATCTGTTCTGTATTCGCAAAAATCCTTTTAAAAATGCGTTAACCAATTGAATAATCCATTCCCTATTATAATGAGATTTTTATCTTCAGTTAAGTTGTGTTCTGTTTTGCATTTTCATGAATTAAATATTCAATCACTTTCTGACTCTACTTTATTTCTCGGGTGGAGCTAAAGGAGTATGCTGGTTAATTTTAATGTAATCTTTCAATACAATACGTTTGCAGTTGACGTAAAATATGCAAAATTTCTAGGATTTTCCCATTGAAAATATGCAGGAATATTTTTTATTGATTCGTATTTATTTAATTCCTTAGAATAAATTCATATTTTTAGTGATAAGAAACAGGAATTCATTGAAAAACTAATCTTTATTTTTTTCGAAAAAATGCTCTTTTCCTAAATTTCTGAATAAAATTAATCAAAACTGTTATCATTTTGACAGGAATCAATTGATTTCATTCAAGATTATATGAATTCATTTCCAATTTTAGAAGTGTTGAATTTGATTCGGTAAAAATCTACCCCTTTTTGAAAATGAGAGATTGTAAATGTGTCTCAGCACAGAATATATTATGCAAACAGAACTGGAAAATCAAATCAATTCTCATGTCTTATGTATGGCTTTCGTCTGTATTGTGTTCGGTATTGATTGGAGTCTTTCCTCACATAATGGGCTAAAAGCAGTTCACTGTTTGTGAATAAAGTATTGCAATGGAAACACAACATACGAAACAAAGAATAATTTATATTCTTATACATATAAGTTGTATCTCCAACTGAGCTAATTATCAGTATTAATGGCATTCCTTGGCGTTTGCCACTAACTAACAGCTCCATAGCTAACCACTGAAGACTAGCAACTGTAAAGTCAATCAACTTCTATGCATTTATCATATAATAGAAACACTTATTTTCTTATGCATTGATTTTAAAAACTTTAAATAATGTAATGAAGTGTTTCCACAAGGAATTTGAGGCTTTTAAACATCAGTCATGAAGTGCTGTCCATTGCCTCTCACCTCAACCGGTGTTTAGTTGTTTGATGTTAAAGACTGGCAGTAATTTAAAATGCAATTAAATTTAAATTACAATATAGTCGAGAACGAGTCAAAACACGGACCGAATTATCACTTTTAGGAGGACATGACTTTTCTTGTACTCTCTGTTCGTTTTTCAATGTTTGCATTTTTTGTACTGCAATTAGAGGACTGCATCTAATTCTATATATAATTTTTGTGTTCACTTTTTTCAGTCCCTCATCAAAATATAACCAAAAGATAGAGAAGTGTAGAGAAAGTCTGTAATTATGAGTCAGGCGTAACATAAAAGTACTGCAAAAATAAAAGGCAGAGAAAAATATTTCCTTATATTTTTTTGATTGACAACTACTGGCAAACAGTCGATGCATCCCTTCATATGCTGTGCAGGTGTTTCGCTAAACAAAGCCAATAATTTTTCTTTTTTTTCTCTCAACTATTTGTGAATTCAATATTTTTTTGGTTGTTCTGTTAGTCCTAACTTGAAAAGCACAGATTGATCAGGGATGATTTGGCCATAAATTAGAATTAGCGTTCCTAAATAGACATATTCTATTCCAGCAAGGCGACTTTCTAAGTCTAACCTTTTGATTTGTGAGATATTGTTTTAAAATGTCCATATCTATGTTGAAGCAAATGACTAACGGAAAGATTAACGTTTATTAATAAAGTGTGGCCACAGTGTTATGTGTCCAGAGCCAGAACCAGTGCCAGAGTCTGTGCACAGGAAGGAAGAGTTCGATTGCTTACAGGAAAAGGCGCCACAAATAACGAGTTATGATATTTCTCTATAATATAACTCAATTCTTGTGACCACTAATAATATAAGTTTTATTGTGAAAAATTGCCTTTTATTTCGATTTTGTTCACTATTTTTCCAAACTATTATTATTAGGACTTATTTTCCCCGAATTTCAAGTTAATGGTCGAAAAGATTATACTTATTGTCACAAATTGTATCGAAACGACTTTTTTATTTAATATAGACTTTAACTGATATTCCTTACATACCTATACACATACTATAAACCAATTGCACTTGCTTATTTTCTTTTTCGTTTATTATTTAATGGAAAAAATTCCTTTAATTTGCAATTAATTTAGTTTCGAAAGTCAAACGAAAAACATATTTATATCAGGTTTTCCTTATTCTTGTGTTTAATAATTGACTAAATTTTATGAAAATAATGGATGCAATCTATCGACTCAACCACCAAATTGTATATAAGTCGCCAATTATTTCGACTTTTTGTCGCTTTCTTTCCTTATTCCTTTTGAAATCCATTGCAATGTGTTTGTAGTGAACGTCAACTTTCAGTGACTATAAGCCGAATAAAATGCGAAACAAGCGATCAATAATAGAGACAATAATTCTGACAAAAATTTCTCATTAGAGCTGAAAACTTACCCAGAATATCACTGAACTCTATTATAATCACTCAGAATATTCGCTGAAAAATAACAGTTCAGTCATTCATGAATTGATATTCAAGTCATAAATTTAGTCGAATATAATCTCAATGAAAATAATGTCAATTATTTTATTAAAAGATATTCTCTTTCATACGATTTACATAACGGACCAAACATTTTAGAGCCATTTAATATGGTTTAGGGGTAGGAATGACTCAAAAGCTTTGATATGATTACTAGTTATCGAACTAATGTCAATGGTGGCAGTGTTCCAGCAGTGGTCACACTGTGTGCCTAATGATTTAGAGTTCCCACCGTTCCTGCAAATCGACAAATCTATTCTCCACAGTTTTGACCATTATTTTAGTCAAATTACCATTTTTTGTGTCAATGAGTTGATGTCATTCTTCAATATTTTGTTATTCAGTTCTTTGGTCCAAAACTAATGGTAACTAATATTGATTTAAAACATATGAAAAGCCGAATCCAAAGCTACCAAAAGCGAAGACACGTGCTTTTCCTTCCAATTAGAGCTTCCCATATGTGAGTTCTGTGCTTGTCAAGTTGATTGTTGAGCACGTGTTGTGTCAATTACAGACAGGCTTTACAGTGCAATGAAAGCCATGTGTCTGTGTGTTCGCTCCAGACTTGCATTTCGGCCAATAATTTGAAAACTTTCAGACAATCGAAACCAATCGGTTCCGACAGAATTCAATGGAATAACACTGAAAATTAATTTAATGAACAGAACTTCATATACAAAGCACTCCTGTATTATGTTTTATATTATTTGTGAAGATAATGGTTATAGCGTTAGAGGCTTCACAGCAGAGGAACAGTAGGGACAACCTAACACAGATTAAAGTTTTGGTCAGATATCGATTTTGCGAGAGAGTGAGGGAGCGAGAGGGAAAGTTAGGAGATAGGAGAGGGAGGGAGAGAGAGAGAGAAGGAGAGAGAGAGAGAGAGATC
>JAQIWP010001389.1:0-15368 GCA_034695525.1 Euzetes globulus
GGGAGATTTCCCATGTTAAGTCTATGGGGAGAATTTTAATGTTAAGTCTATGGGGAGTATTCCCATGTTAAGTCTATAGGGAGTATTCCCATGTAAAGTCTATGGGGAGATTTCCCATGTTAAGTCTATGGGGAGAATTTTAATGTTAAGTCTATGGGGAGTATTCCCATGTTAAGTCTATGGAGAGTATTCCCATGTTAAGTCTATGGGGAGTATTCCCATGTTAAGTCTGTGGAGAGTATTCCCATGTTAAGTCTATGGAAAGTATTCCCATGATAAGTCTATGGGGAGATTTCCAATGTTAATTCTAGGGGATGAAATCCAATATTAGGTCTATGGAGGGAAATGTTATGTTAAGTCAATTGGGAGAAATCCTATGGCAAGTCTTTAGGGAAATTCGGGTTAAGTACAATTGCACTACGAATAATTGCACTACGGACAATTTCACTATTAGCAATCTTTTGGTTAAACAAAGTTTTAAATCATATCAAATAATTGTCTTCTGTTTGATTAGTGTTTTAAGCAAATATGATCACTGTTTATGAGTTAACTTTCCTTATCGAACATGTATTCTTTGGGTTTCTGTTCAAAGGGACGCATTTTGGTTATGTTTTCTGTGATCTGTTTAAGTGAATCGACTTGTTAGGTCAAAACTGACAGATGTTTAATGAGTCTAAAATAAATTGCAAAACTGCGGGTCCACAGTTTTTGGTCTACTACTTTGAGCAGATCAAATATATTTTAAGAATGGGCTATTCTGGCCTTAAATTTGTCTTAATTCTAGCAATAAATTAATGCTTAAAATATTTTTAATGTAATCCGATAAATGACCACGTGGCAATTGGGCGTACACAATTATTCGTAGTAGTGCAATTGTACCCGAACGCTGAAATTGTAATTTTATAGGTAGAAATCCGCTTAGTGTTGCTCAGTGTCAAGTTTAAATAAGTGTTTAATTGTTTTTGGTTTAAATGTTAATATAATCCCACAAATAGAAGTCTATGTGGTGAGAGTTTCGGGTTTGAGGCAAACCTCGTTTATTATTCAAATTATAAACTTGTATCAACACGTAACAACTATTTTCATAAATATATTTCCTCTAAAAGAAAATGCTGTAAATGGAGTGGCTATAGATTGGCTTCCAACCTTGTTTGAGATGGCGGCCCGAAGTACAGCCAGGAGCGGCCATTTTGTTCCTTATTCTTGCCTAAATTCAGCTTAATTAATCTTAATTTAGCTTAAATTTTCCTGTAATTCAGTTTAAATTCAGTTTAATCTGTAAAATTATTAAAAATGGCAGACAAAATGGTGGAAATTAAAGGAAAAATGGACGCCGGGATTCGCGTGGCGGCAGTTTTTGAGGGGGTCCTTTTTTCCTGCGTTTTTCCCTTGCAATTTTTCACAAACCTCAGGGGGGATATTTTGGCAAATTCTCGACCTTTATATACTATACCCCTATGGCTACCTCTGATTTTTAGATAATTTTTGTCGACTTTATTTGAGAGAGTCTGAAAAAGTGGCGAAAGCTACAGATTCGTCGCACCGGCAGATCGTCAGTTGTGCGCCAGTATTCCTATTGATTTGCTTTCATTATAAATCTTTACTAAAGTATAAAAGAAGTCATAAAACAGAAAAGGTATCATTAAATCTATCAAAACTACCAAAAATTAGTTTTATTTGTAATTTTTAAGCTTAAAATTATTATTTGTAGTCCTATATGACCATGGTTGGGTCTCAAAGAAGTGGAACTATTGACATCAGCCAGATAACCTACAATTTGACCGAAGATGATATGAATGACTTTCATATACAGCAGTTCTTCGATAAATATGTCCAGGGAGAGCGAATGTTCCCTCCAGTGACTGAGTATCTGCTCATAGCTTTTTATGCCCTGTTTATGACTTCAGGCTTTTTGACCAACGCTTTCATTATTTTGGTCATCGTCTTCAAAAAGAAGTTAAGAGAATGCAAAAACATTCTCCTGATCAATCTGTTCGTGTCCAATTTGTTGTTATGTGTATTATGTATGCCGTTCACACTTTTGGCTCTGATCCGCCGAAGCTGGAACTTCGGCCAAACAATGTGCAAGCTGATCCCATTCTTTCAAGCCGTCGCTATATTTGTGAGCGCAGCCACCATCACATCCATTGCCATCGACAGAATGCGCCAGATCACTGCAAACAAAATTAGAGGTATTTTTAATTTGTGACATTTTGTAGGAACAAAGCAAAGAAAGCAAAATAGACTAAGACCAGGGGTCACCAGGGGGCAAACGTAGTGGTGACCCCTGGCTAAGACTTAATTTTGGAAACTAACTTGAAAACTGACAAACTCAATATATGCTTTATAACATGCTAAAATAGAATCTTAAACTATTTTACATTGTTACTAAGTCTACTGGCATAAGAAATATTAAAAGGTACCTGTGAGTGGCAGTAAAGTTGGGCCTAGATAAAATGAACTGATTTTAAAACAATTTAAATTAAAATAAAATGAAAACTATTAAAATAAATAATATTCAAAATATCTTTAGTTATTTCTATGAAATGAAATGTAAATCTAGTTTTAGTTTGCATTCAAAAGGATTTTCTGATAAACATATCTTGAATTATCCTTGAATGCAAACTAAAACCAGATTTTTGAATGTACTATTAATCTCCATAGACATTTTTCTAAATTCAGTTCAATTGTTAATGGTTTAAATTATGGCTGGGGAAATTAACATGTACATATATAGTGTTGAATGTAAACTTATTGACTTTTCATTTATTATCTTTAAATATAACTTCTACAAATATTTCTTAGGTGTTCTGAGCCAAAGCTCCCCAACAATAGTTTAAATGCATAGTCACTCGCAGGTACCTTACAATATCAATTTATGCCAGACATACTTAATCTCAACTGTCTAGACGATAATATTCCTCTCTTTGCTAATCAAAAACAATGTAACTGAGTAAACAAAACATTCACGAATGACAATTGCTTCATTATTTGATTTTATATTCTAGTAAGTTTCATCTATGGTACGGCAAGTCAAAATAAGAAAATCATAGACTAGGATGAACGAAAAGTCAAAAGAATTCATTACAATTATTTTGTTTGTTATTTGCTGTCCATTAAAATTCTTATATAGAAAATGTAACTTGAATAATCATATAAAAATTCTGTTTCATTAGCCTTTCTCACACCTTCCACTCTCTACTAATTAAAATTCAAATGAAAATTTTACATAATTTAGTTGAGCTTCGTAACATTAAAGAAAAATTCAGAATAATAAGCTCTTATATGTTGGTTTTTGTACAAGATTCTATTCCTAAAAGAGCGGCTTTAAAATTTTTCATGTAGGGCTCAAAACAACTTATTGTTATTTTAGTTGTATTTTGAATAAAAAGTGAATTTTGCATCAAATTTTTAGAAATTTTGATTAATAATATAATATCTCAAAATCTATTATGAATTCGACTTTCTAATCTTGACAATTGGATTCAGTGTTAATATTTGTCAGAACCGATGTATTATTTATATGAAATAATAAATTGAAATTTGAGACTTTGAGGCCCCCTAGCACATATCTGCATTAGGTTATGCCAATAAAATTAATTTAATTAAAGATTCCAATCAAGAGAACTGTAATCATCTTTCAAACAAATTTTAATGAATAGCGAAAATATTTTTCCTTAGAAGTCACAGAAAATTAAGAAATGATTCGATTTATTTACGTAATAAGAGATGACTTATAAATACTTAATTTTGAGCTTTTCTTCTGAATAATATCGAATTTTATTTAGCAACTTTAGAATCTCGATTTATTAAATGGCCTGAAATTACTTTCAATCAGAAATGGCCAATGAAATTTTCTTAGGTGGGTATGGGGCAAGGCAAAATGGCGGACTGAATTAGCGCCTGAAACGGCAATTTTCTTCTTAAATAGGCTTATTTTCGGTGTTTTTAAGCTTAAATTAGCCTAATTTGGATATAATGAGGCTATTCTACAAGCTTAAAGGCTTAATTCCTTCAAATAAAGAACAAAATGGCGGATTTTCCGACCGCCATTTGCAAAAATGTCTGATCTTTGGCTGACATATTAAAAATCCTAAAATTTTCCCAAAATTGGCCGGCTTGCTTCGCTAGCCGGAGTCGCGGGAAGGGGTCGGGGTTATTTTCAGTTTACGAGGGGAAACAAAATTCAGTTCCTATTGGCCACCTCCGATTTCAATCGAAGCTTTCTTTTTTGTTGAGTAATATTGAACAAGCATTTTCTTTTTCCATGACATAAACATATTATAATAATAAAGACAATAGTAATTTTTGATCCATCAAATGATTATAATTTATTTGAATAATTAACATTAATAAAACATTGACGGACTGGCAATTCTATTTTTTGCAAACAATAGTAACGTTTGGCTTTTTACACAATTATTAATTATTAATTATGCGAATATTTTCGGTTAGTCTCGTCTAACCTTGATCAGACACAGTTTGCTATTCAAATGACAGCATTCTCTGCATTTGGTTAGAAATTCACTCCATAGATTTAGCATAACGACAAAACTATATACAATCCATCCTCGAAATAACTGAATCAGCGGTGCAGCAAATTTTTGTCCGTTAAATCGAGTTTCCGTTAAATAGTGGTCCCTTATTTCGAGGATGGATTGTATTATAATAATTATAATAAATTATTAGTAAGTTCCTTTATTAATGATTGCTTACTTATCTAAATTGTTATGATTTCTCTGAAAATTTTTAGTAATAATTAAACTCAAAATGTTTTAAACAAAAAGTTTGATTTTATATTTTGTCCAATTTTTGAATACGTAATGAGATTTTTTCTAATGAAAGTTTTTTTTTCATCTTGCGACTATCAATAAATTATAAGCTTTTTAAATTATGAAAGATTACCCTTTCTATGAGTATTTGAATCTTTGAGAATCTAAGCTTAAATATTAATCAAAGCAAGATTAAAAGAAATACATTCATCTCAACAGAATAGATGCTTCAATACTTAAGCATTGACCTCATTTTTGGACATAGGAGCACTCTCAATCAAAGTTATCTAGCTAGTTATGATTCTATGTCAGCTTTCTAAAGATTTAAACAGTCTTGAGGTCAGAAACCTTACATAATTAGAAAAAAATGCTTCAAAAGTAAATAAATGTCACTTTTTGAGTGAGGCCATTAGATTCTAATGATTAGAATAAGGCAGGCATTCAGCATGTTTAATTAGAAGCTAAGATTTAAGCACTCAAAATATTTGTCAATCTCTTCACATTATATTTTTTGTATGGGAATTAATATAATTATTATTTTAAGATTTGAAGTAGGTAAAGAAATAATTTGATCCCTACCTGACACTCATCTCTAATTTCAAAGCCACTTAAGCTATGGAAATATGAGAAGTAATGCACTTTAACTAAGTTATCTCATTAAGCTATTAGACCAGTTTAATATCTTTAGAAAATTCAGTCAAGAAATACCATCAAGATTCACGTCATCTGAAAACATCTAAGTCACTTCATTTGTCGAAATCAATGTAAGAAGAGCTACATTTTACGTTCAGCAATATTATGAAATCGTTCACCTAGTATGTGCAAATCTCAAGTGTTTAAAAGAATCCTTCAGAATTTTTATTAGAGTAAGAATTTTTATCAACCCTGCTTCTCTTAAGAATCTATGATTGAAACTTCAAACAGTTGAAATTTCAAAAATATAATACAAGATTAAACAGGAATTTAACTTAATTAAGCTTAAATTCCAGGCTAGAAAGGGATCGTTTCCATTTAGCAGGGATGTGCAGGGAGATTTTCCGAAACATCCTTCCTAGGCCGAGATTTGGTCATTTATCTCCCTATATCCCCATAGGGTCACGGACCTTGCACATCCCTGACATTTAGTCACAATCTAGTTTTATTTGAGGCAACAAACAAAATTTTACGCAGTGTATCTGGTTTGTAGGAGACCTTGTATAAACAAGATTTGCTTTAACCTTTATTCTTAACGCAACAGTTACTGTAATGCTTTGACTGACTTTTGTCACAATGCTTTTCAAAGCCTTTCATATGAATTACTTCTAAGAAATCCTTTCAATAAAGAGTTTATAAGGAAGGAAGAGTTCTCATGCGATGAACCAGTATTTTCAGAAGGGTTAGCTCAGAAAGTAGCTTACACCAAAACCTACTGTCTTCGGAAATTTGGGTAACTGAATTTGAAAACCCACTGGCCCTCTGAAGGGACCCCCATTTTGACAAATGCGGCCCCAAAATGCAATTTTTCAGTAATGACGGCCAAAAATCCGATATTTTCTCTTATTTTCAAAAATTTAGCTTTGAAACTTTAATAATTAATTATGGTCTAATTAATCTAATTAATGCTTAAAATTATGGGAAATAAGTTCATTTAAGAAGAAAATGATAAAAATGAATGCTTTTGATCACCATTTCCGTCAGCCATGTTTTTAAAATTTTGCCCTTAGTCCTGACCTTAGAAAATTTTGAAAAATTAGGCAAAAACACCCTCCCCCTTTAAAGTCAAAGATTTTCAGGATATTTTACTTTCTTTTATTTATGTCCAAAATTTGATATGAAGCCCAGTTTTGTATTAAATGTATTTAGAACATTTTTATTAATTTTGAAAAATAAAGCCTAAATGATAAGTCTGATTGGCTTCCAATTACTTTCAATTAATTTTTAACAAGTTTGAATTCAAGTTTTCCTTTTTTACTTTTTCGCAAATTAAGAATTACTTATCCATTAGTAACTTTACAGATATTTTTGACCTCTTTCAATTAACAGATGCTCATGATAAATGCTTGTTTAATAATTTAAAAAAACTACATAGCCGGCCCAATTATTCGTTTATTTTTTCACGTCTTTTTTTCCTTCAAAGACCAGGACTAATCTTTAAAATTCTAATGTATTTAATAAACTTGTTTCAAAAGTAAGTTGTCTAAAGTCAATGATTCTTTGCCCTTCAAATAATTTAATTCCCTTTTTTTTATTAGACCAGAGATGACTAGTGGGAGGGAATCAGATAATTATTTATGGTTTGAATTAAGATTCATTAGGACTTTCCCACAAAGTATTTGAGGAAAATTTTTGACAAACATTTAATTGTTAGTAAATAATTTTAATTTCATTAGAGATTCAAATTTTAATCCTATAATAAATTGCCTTTCAAAGTACCATTACTATTATGATGGAGACGGAGAGGGGCGGTGTTTACATTCTGTACAGAAACTTATTCTTATATTGGAATTTGTTTCTAAACATTAAATATTTATCTTATTCCAAGTTTAATCGTCAAAAGTTATTATTTGTTGAAACAGCATTTCTCATCCAAACAGTATTAGGAGTTTCAAAAAAGTTTGGACCTTTCTGTTTTTTCAAATACTCGAAAAAGGCTAGGCCAATTTCAAATCTGTAGAAAGAATATGAAAAAATGCATTTGCATACAAATTGCAAAGGCCATAGCTATAGACTTCATTAAAAAACTAGGGCAAACACTTCTAAAACTGGGACATGTAGCACTTTAATTTGAAGACCCATCAAAATCACCAAGTCCCAAAATCGGGCTGAAAATAAACCCAGGTCAGGGAAGTCAAAATTCAAGAATATTTGGGTTTAAGTATGTAAAAAATTAATTTAGCGAAAGTTATAAATTGTTTTCTAACGGTTTTTGAGTAACTCAAACCATTCAAGTGTCAGAACATTTCTTCACTAATTTTCATTAATCATAATCATTATTCATTTTGACTGACACTTGAAGAATATTTGTTTAAGTTATATGTCTTAGAAAATCACAAACTAAGATCAAATTCGATGTATTTTTAAGAATTATTCAAATGAGAATTATTTATTTGGGAACTACTGTTACAGTAGTCATACTTTGCTTATTTACGGTTAGAACGGCTTAAAATTGTGAACCTCGAGTCGATATGCCTTCGGGACAGATATCCAAAAAATTATTTTCCTTTTGATAGTCTTTAGGATCAGAATTACATTTTAATCGACATTAAACTGGATTTTCAACAAAATCCCAGTTATAAGAATACCTGTCAATAATTGGCTGCAAATTTTACAATGAATTAATGTTTTCGAACAAAAAACCTTTTTCCAACATTAACACGATAATAAGGTACTCAAGGCTAAGGACAGACTGGAAAATTTTAGGAAATTATTTTTTTCAATCGCTTCCCTGTCATAAAGATTCGGAAAGAATTATATGAATTCCTTTTTAAATGGATGATTCTGGTGATTTGAAGGAAAAAATATTGAACATAATTCAAGTCATTTTATGACCAGATAACTATTTTCTATTAATGCTCTTAGAGCATAAAATCAAATCAAAAGAAAAATTTTCCTCTCTTCATTGTGAAAAACATGTTTATCAGAATAGAATTGGTTTCATATTATTGTATGTCTGTTCAATTATACATCTAGTACATCTACAAATACAATCAATTAGGAAAACTTTTCAATCTTACTGGCTATTTATATGTTGTCTATTTATATACATATATATTTATATACATATATCCATAGATATACATATATATCTCTATAACTCTTTAAGAGCAAAATTCTTCAGGTGTTTTGTAGGTGAGTTGAACAGACATACATTATAAATATAGCTTTCAAGCTTGTCTCGGTTATCAGGGAGATTTATTACATTGCAGCCAAAATTCATAAACACCAAGTCTGGAAATGTTATTAAATTTCTTATTTAATTCAGGTTATCTTTGCCAACATTCAAGTATTTCAGCAACAAATTCATAAAAGCAAAGGAACTGCAAAATTAATGAAAATTTCAGTTTTGCGTCAAAATATTTACTCTATCAAAATGATATTACAGTTGACTCTCATTATATTTAACTACTGTTATTATGAAGTATTGATTATAATTAAGTAAATTTTGTAACCAAGCACCACATATAAAAGAACCTTTGTATTAAATAGTCTATTGTTATAATTAGCCTTTCACAATAGTTGACTAAATCCCGAAACCAATAAACTTAATTTTAACGAGAGTCGACTGTAATCAATATGATAAATTTATGATAGATTTACATTATTCTGGTTATATTAATATTTGCAAGAATTGGTAATTTAGATTCTTTTGCTATTCGTTCATGAATATAATTCTCAAATATGAAGTTGGTTGAAAATGACCTAGTTTTTAATTTTCATTTATTAAAAAAAATCCCGTATTAGCTTTTTTTATACCTTTATGATTGAAAAGATAAAAAATAAATTCTATTTCTATTCTAAATCAATTTAGGATTAAGGTATTACTCGAATCAAAAATAAATTGCCCAAGTTACAAACGGTAACAAAAAAAAACTGGTACAGTTGATGATGTTCAATCTAATAGAACTGATAGAAAGCATTTCCCCCGGGACTATATTTGATTTAACAATTTTAATTAAGTCGAATAAATAGATTTACTAAAACTCGACTAAAAGTTTTTCAATTAAGTTTCGCTCAAATTTTTTCTTAATGAATCTAGCAATTAGGATTGAACAGGAAATTACACTTAAATCTAAATGTCTATACATTTAGATAATTTCGCAATCGTTATGAAATTTATTGATTTCATTGAACCTTTTGATTAAAAAATATTTGAGTAGGTTAGAAAAATAAAATATCTTGCCCACTTAGTCTAATAAAAGAGAGATAAAGTTTCATTTAACTAGAATTTCATTCACAATTCATTTGAAATATTAATTTAGTCAATTAATTTAAAAATATAGTTACCAAGGATTTTGATACTGAGATGAAAATCTGATCAAAACGTGATTTGAAATTTGATTGCTTCACAAATTGAATCAGAAATGTTAGCTAATATTTTACGCAATATAAAGTAGGCTTTCATTTGATCTGATTGTGCCAAAGGTTTTAAAAGCTAGTTCAGTTTTTAATCAATTCTGCGACAAAAATCGACAATTCAATACCGAAACCGAAATTGATTTTCCTGGAAATTATAATTGAATACTGAAACTAATCTATCAGGTAATAAAGGTGTGTTTATGTTAAATTCAGAGGTGGCCAATGAACATTTTTTCAGGGAAGGGGTTTGCAGGGTTTTTTTTGTAAAAAAAAGCTAGGGGATAAGGGAGGGTAAAATGGCGGACGAAAATAGCGATGGAAACAACAATTTCCTTCAAAAATAGGCTTATTTCCAGTGTTTTTAAACCGTAAATTAGCTTAATATTAGGATATAATAAGGCTATTTTGCAAGTTTAAAAGCTAAATTCCTACAAATAAAGAGCAAAATGGTGGATTTTCCGGCCACCATTTGCAAAAAATATTATTTTTGGCCGACATAACTAAAAAACCCTAAAATTTATCGAAAACGGGGCCGGCTCGCTGATGCTCCAGGGGAGGGATTAGGGGTATTTTCTGTTTAAATGGGGAAAACGAAATACTGCCTCCAATTGACCATCTCTGGTTAAATTTATGAATTTCTCATAAGCTTATTAAAAAGCTCAAAGTTTCATCTTTTTTATTCAGAATAAATGGAATCTATATTTTTAGTAAAGGCTCTTAAATTAAATATTAGACTAATAGATAAATCTTTTAAAATGACTACAATGAAGCGAACTTGGTTTAAATTGAGAATGATATCAAACACTACAAAGCTTTTAAGAATAATTTTTCATTAAAAAAAACTCAACAGTAATTTAAAATCCTTATGTAATATATACTTTTGAATGGCCAAGTTCATTGATACTAAATGGTTTAAGAGTTATTTTGCAACATCTTTTCCTAGAAATGAAATTGATGCAGGAGTTATTAAAAAGGATTAAATTGCAATCGATGTGAATTTTAAACAGTAAATGACCTGGTCGCTGATATCGTGGGGTGGCTAACCCCGAGTTGTAAAAGATTCTGAATAAATAAAGTTCACCTGAATAATATTTGAAAAGAACTACCTAGTTTAAATAAACTGAACCATCTAGACAAGTCGAACTTTTGTATCACTGAACTTGAAAAAGTATTCAAGGAATATTTAATGAAATTCAGTTCTGAATAGGTGAAAATGCAAGATATAAATATTCACCTATCAATTCAATTCAAATTTGAGCAAATATTTAATGCACTGCATAGATTTACTCTATCAGCAAGACAAATTGAAAACATCAGAATATCAGAATTGAAAACAATTTGTGTTAACATTGAAACATTAAATTTATGCCAAAGAAGTGTCAATCAATTTGAGGGCTTATTTCAATGAATGATATGTCAATCCATACCTTTCAATGCCGATTGTTGTTAGTGTGAAGACGCTGACGAAGACAGAGAGCACCTGGACGAACTGAGCGACCGGACACATGAAGTTTGGAAAAATCCAATAGCCCAGCATAAAGTCAGTGTAGGTAAACGGTATGCTGAACAGAGCGATACTGACATCGGCCAACGACAGATTGATCAGGAACTTTCTTAAGCTCATTGGACATCGCTTGCCATGGGACAGGACGAATATGACGGTTATGTTACCGACAAATGCCAACAGTGCCGTAATCGAGTAGAGGACGACCAGAAACTTCTGAATGTTGCCATTGAGTGCGTCCAACGAGTCTATCGAATCCAATTCGGTGACAAAATTCTCCTGTGTTCCCAATCTGATACCACTCATGTTGTTGGACACCCAAATCGGATCCATTCCTCAACTTCTTTGATGCAAAGGTAACTATTTGTTGAATGCTTTGTCGAATGTGTTGAAAGTTGTACAGACAATCTCGAAATTCAATCCATGTAAAATTAGCTTATGCATTTCCGCCAGTTCCTAAAAAAATCACTTCAACTGAATTTTACGAATAACTGATAAAAAAGGTTGATTTAAAAACTTATTATGATTCGAAATATTTAATCTTTTACAGAGCAATGCAAGAACAGACTTGAATGGAATTTTTGTATATTTTTGGGGAATTTTATTTAAATTGAATCATTCGATGGAAAAATTGAAAAAATTCTTTTTCGTTCCAATGATTTGTTTAGTATATTGTTGAGAGAAAGTGTGGAGAACTGGAAGTTAAAAACTGATGTTTAATAATGTCAGCCTCTGGTGCTTTGCACTAACTATTTCAGAGGTTCGGATTTGAGCCTTTCAATGGCACGATCTGCCTGAATGGATATACGCATGACTTTCATCTATGATGACCAAGGTCTTTGACTCTAGAAGGCCTAATTCTTATGTCATTTTGAATTTATGATTATGGCAATGCAATTATTAGGCTTTAAATAGATGAAATGTGCTCAGGTCATATATAATTTAACCAGACATAATAATTTGAATATTTTTTTCATTCATTTAACCTTTATCAACTTGTTACTATGACAATGGACGACCGTCTGGTTCTTGGCCTTCTTGATCGTGTTTTTCTACATTAGAATTAAATTTTCTGGGAATTATTTTATTCTTTAACTTGAATTGTATAAGAAACAGTTGAAATACAGGTGTCTGTGCAGCACATCATTCAATATAACATCGTTAGGATTTCTACAAAATAACAATTCCAACATAAAAATTTAATCTATTAAATTTAATTGGCATGAAAAAAGTAAATGACCTAAAGCCAGACTAAGCCATACTAAAGCCAATTTATATAACAGTTTAATAAAAACTATTTGATAATCGTTTAAAAATCACTCAAATCTGCGATAAGGCGAACATCTTTTAAGAAGGTTGTGAATCGAAGTGCAGGCTTTGCTCTACCTTGCTTACCTTGCTCATTATATAGCATATTTAACGGTTATTTTCCACATTTTCACAAGATAAAACCAAAATATTGCGTCTGATTGAACCTAGAACATTGTAGACTTAGGGCCTATTTTTGAAATACAGTTGTCATAAAAATGTCATAAAAATGTGTTCGACTAAAAATCGATCCTATTTTCGATCTCTTCACTACATTTTGATAAGAATAGACTTTAAAGAACTTCTTTTGTCAGTAAATATTAAATAAGTTTTCCATTAGATTATTATCTGACAAACTCTAAGCCATTTTTGTTGAATTTATTGTTTAAAATCCAGAATTAAATTACTTTAATGTACAAGAATAAATAAACTATTGCCGAAGAGTGTAGGCGGAAATTGATCTGAATAATAAATTCTATTTTGTTGGTTGCAGCCATGGCAAAGTAACCTAGATAAAATTAATCAGCTTTGCGAATAGAATTTAATAGTACAACTTTTATCAGCCAATGGCCATGTTAAGAATAAAATCTGACCACTTTTTTTGATGCGTGGAAAATGATTTCAGTGAAAACAGGTATAAGTGTTGAGGGACTCGACTCATGGCTCTGACCGCTCCCTCATTATATGCTTGAATCAAAAGCTTTCTATGAACTCATGCATTACTTTACTAACAAGAAAGTGGTAAGATTATGATCTTAGCGTGGCCATTGACAGATAAAAGTTATCCTATTCTATTCGTTTCGCAATGCTGTTCAATTTGAGCCAAGTTCAATTTGTTACAATAGGATCGGCGGCTATTCACAACCAGATTTGATTATTGAGCCCCAAATGCAAAGTCATTAATTGTGTTCATTCGTGTGACTCTTTTAAGAAAACAATTGAAACTAAATAATGAAAACCGATTTTAAGAGATTTTATTGAAGTCAATTCAAGCGAGAGCTCTATTTTTAGCCCAGTTGGTCAATTTCTCTAAGGTTACTGTAAGGTTCAAGGTGAAATAAGAGATCGAAATAAAATTGTTGTTAAGTCCTTATTATACAATAATTGGATTTGTATTCAACTATAGAATTGTTAAATAATTTGTCAAATATTGACTCATATCCTAAATAAATGCCATTGTTTTGGATAACTCTGTCATAACTGACGCATATTATAACTTAATTATATCGAAAAATGGACTAGCTCAGATTAAGTCCTATTTTTAACAAGCTAATTATGAACATTTCAGGAAAACTTTTTGAACAAAGGTTCGTTTTTAGAACTTGATTTTAATATTTTTCAAAATCATGGTGTAAATCAAACATTTCAAGGGTATTAAGCCATCTTTGCTCTAATCCCAAGAGGTTAGAACTTGATTAATGATAAAACAAAGTCATTAGAGTAACTAGGTGACTTGTTTCTGCATTGTTTAAACTATTTTACTCACATTTTCGTTAATTAAAATTTATTTTAAGCGGAATTCTATAATATAGTGTACATAACAATCACCCTCATTAACATTGTAATTTAATGACTAGGTCATTTAGAAAAACCCTAGTGATTTATTAAACTATATTGATTTTTTTTATTACAGCTAACAAACTTAATGACCAAGGTGTTTCTCTACAGAACATTTCTCAAATAAATTTCCATTTAATTTATATGAAAACAAGAAAATGTGTCTGAATTTTGAGACAATTGACACAAAAATGATTTAATAAAGAAGATTTAATGATGCAAAAGTAATCAGGCGCAAATGTTTTCACTTTAATAATGAGTTGCAATAAAAATAAAAATAAAATTAGTTGCAGGATAAAATTGTTAATTAATTTTCTTTGTTAAATAATAAATAGCATATAAATTCTCAAACTAGAACTAAATATAAACCAAATAAATTAAATTACTGAAGCTCTTGGTTAAAAAAAAGGGACATAATCCCCCTTTATAGTTTGAAAAACGAATGTTTCACATAATTTTAGCCCGGGCAAATAATATAACGGATTGGATCAAATAAAAATACAGTCAAAAGGGAATTTTAGGTTAAAGAAATTCAAACCTTATAGCTGTGCGGGTGTTCATCAACTGTGTTGTGGTCGTGTTTTGTGGGCCGAACCCACTCCACAGCCAACTCATGTTTGTCCGATCGGTCGGAATGAGTGATAGGGTTATCACAAATACCGAAAAACAAATCGAATGAGCCGTCAGTTTACCTCATAAACCACTTTTCAGATTTAGATCTCAAAAATATTAACCTTAGTAACTTAAAAATAATAAAAATAAATAAAATTTTAGCAAGATTAAACTGACTTTTTGCACGATCAAGTAAAACAAACACTGTTGTTATTATTGGTCCAAGACTAGTTTCAATAGCTTTCTCACTATCTTGGCCTTTACTATGTTGAAAAATAAACGTATAAAATTATTACTGGTTCAATCAAGCATGATCTATGCAACTTTAGTGTTTTATTAAATGGAGTGTTACCAATGATAATAAGTCTTGGAGCGTTCAAGCGGAACTAATAGCACCTTTCTTAGCGTATAATAATCTTGTAAAACTAATGCTATAAATAGATTCAATTATTTTTAGTTATTTCAATTAACTTTCAATAGAAAAAATGTAAATATAACATAATTAAAAGCAACAGGTAAAATTTGATTTTCGTGAAAATGAAAAAAAAACTGACAAAACC
>JAQIWP010001390.1:0-15365 GCA_034695525.1 Euzetes globulus
ATTAGTATTCGTAAAATGTTAGTAAAGCTATCCTATCTTGGTTAATGGGAATTTCACTTTTAACTTTGATTTACAGACTGTAAATTGAGTTTAATGCTAGTTTTAATTTATTAATCAAATTTTTTTAAGGTTTCTATGACTCAAGTCAGACGAAAGGATTGTAATTTTGGTTTTTTCTGTTAATTTAGCTGGTTAGAAAATTAATAAATCATATAAAAATGGTCTGAAATCATTGATTACATTTATTATGTAAACTTTAAACCAGTAATAAAAGTGAAATGCAAATTATCCCTGTTATATATGTTGAGTTCATTAGTTTTTTTAAGTCGCGATATGGAAATCCATTCTATTGGAAATCAGCTAGCTCTCTTAGTAAAGTGGGGGTTTCCTTAGTCGTTTAATCTCCCGTATGTTGCAAGATAAACAATTAAATTGATAAGATATTTAAAAATGGCCATGATCCCATTGAAATTGGTATTAAAACTATTGGTAAATTTTGTTACAGTTGTTAAAAAATTTTAATTCAGAAAATAATTTTTTCGTAAATATTACCCTCGTCTTCTAGGCTTCATTCAATACTTGTTTATATTTAATTCTAAAAAAAAAATCAAGGACAAAAATTTGAATCTGGTTTGTATTTAAATGTGTGTTAAGTTCAAGATAATATTCAAATTGATATTTCACAGCAATTAATTTCTGAATAATTTCTGAAAATTGTGGTAAAGTCGTAAAATTCCAGATTAGACTGTCACCAATTAACCTTTTTAAGCTAAAGCTTGTTAATTAGTAGTTGCATGTGATTTGTAGCCAAGGCTAATTTTATTTCAAAGCCCAATTTAAATTTGATATAATCCTCTAAATGGCAAAAGAAACGTGATCAACAGTAATTTAAGCTAACACATTTGGTAAGCCGCTTAAAAGGGTGGCGATAATGGACTCCTCTATTTTCCAATCAAAAAAAATTAATTAAGCTAAATCATTTTGAGAAAAATTTGTGTTAGAGCTTGCAGCTTCATTTCATCACCATTCAAACGTAATTTGATATTAATGAATTTAAAAACTTTAATTTCAAATACAGATTACCTGACAGTCAATAATCGAAATCCTTTAAGATATTTGAACTTGGGTGAACACACAGTTCAAAATAAACAGGAAAGTCTCTGATTTATTTCGAAAAATCAATCCAATAAAACTAGAGCAATCTTTATAAATGAATAATTGATTGGTAAAATCAACTCAAAGAGGTTACTTTCAATCAGGCATACCCTTGCTTATCTAAGAGATCTTGAATATCAAACACTTTTTTTTCACATAACATTCATTAAAAGTGAATCTCATTCTAATTAATTTGCATCTGATCTTTCAATTTTGAGAAATTACTTATCAAATGGAATTGCCCTGATTTTATTTTATAGCACCGGGCGCCATTCACATTGTACAAGAACTGTATAAGAAACCTGTGCTCTCGTTTTCCCATAACAATCCATAAAACAACTCATAAATTAATGATTTACTGATAACAAGAATCTCACAGCAAATCAATTCAAGTCTTTTGTGAATCAATTTAAATGTGATCTTAAAATTCTTTCGCCCTGATAACAGTGAAAGTGCTGGGCGTGGGATCGATCACTATATAAACCCGACCAAATCAACTGGAAAGTTCAGAACTCAATCTGTGCTCAAACTATTCACTTGTACTTTCATTTAAACAAAAAATTTAATATTTTTTAAACATTTAAAAATGCTCCGAGTAAGTCTTTAAAAAATAAATGTCTAACAAATTATCCAATTTATAACTGTAATGAAAATTATTTAATATTTAAATCACCAGGTTTTGATCGCCAGTCTTCTTGCCGTTCACTGTTCTGCAGTTCCAAGTTATGGTGGATATGGACTAGGATTAGGAGGATACGGTGGAGGATTAGGTGGCTATGGACTTGGTGGTCTAGGTGGTGGATATGGTGGCCTTGTTCTTGATGGTGGACATGGCCATGGTGCACATGTTAACGCGGCTATCCTGAGCCACCGAACAATTCAAGTGGTTCCCCACCACAGCAACTATGGCTCGACCCACCCGACTGTTGTCGACATTGACTCCAGCGAACAGCCAGTAATCCTGAACTTCAACTCAAGATCGTCGCCCCTTCACGCCACCCAGAATCACCATGGCCAACATGGCAGCCACCAATCAACCCACTCTGTGGACGAGCCTCACGTACTTACTCACGAAGTGACCCGACCTGTTATCCAAGAGATCAGAGAAGTCATTGTTCCTCAGCGTAATGTCGTCCAAGAGATCAAACCAGTGGTCGAAAATGTACAGACAATCGTCGCTAAAGGTGTTGGTCACGGAACAGTTCTTGGAGGAGAGCTCGCTAGTGGTCTCGCTTATGGAAAGATTTCTGGTGTGGGCCTCTCTGGTTATGGTGGCGGTTATGGTGGTCTTTCAAGTGGTCTTGGTCTCACAAGCATAAAAGGCTATTAATCAAATCCACAGGGTTGTTTGACATAATTTTTATGATCATGTTTTGTTTTTTTAACTATGTAGTTCACTAATTCAATTTTAATCCCATTTCCATTGTTCGCCAAATGCCTCGAATTTTTTAATAAAATTTGTATATAAACTGAAAAATGAATTGAAATGACTGTAATTTACTTACTCTTATGCAAAGAATGGTAAGTTAGTATGTCTAGGTGAGAAATATTTTCTAGAATTGGTTTAAAAGGAAAGTACGCCATATTGACCAATATTTTTCATGCTAAACCTAAAAAAGGACATAACTGTGTAATTTATTCAATTTATAGTCAAATGAAAATTAGCAGGGTAAAATTTGTTAAAACTGATTGTTTTCAGAGTGATTTTTTAATAATTTTTAATTGCCGAAAGTATTTTCATAGAACCAAGCTTAAGTTTCCCATTATAAAAATTTAAGAACTGTAACAGAATTTTTGCTTTATTTGATTTATCTTTCAATATTTAAGAAATGCTGCAAACAAAAAAGTAATATAAAAATGAATTATAAACATTAGTTACAGTTTCCAAATCAATGTAAAACAGTGAGATAAAAATAAAACTCTAATTAACCAAGATAGAATAACTTTACAAATATTTTGAGAATATAAGTTCTAATACCAATCAATTTGTTTAATTCTCGATTACTTTAAATAAATTATATTTGACTATCACCAAAATAATTCAAATCGAATTTTGAGAATTTTTATGCTTACCAAGACCAAATAAGTAAGAATTATGAAAATTCCAAAAATTAATTTTTTAATTTGTGTGATTTTTAATTTGAATTAAAAATTTTATAGATTGCCTTAATAGTTTTTGAAATTTTAGCAAGGATATTTCTAACAATGTAAGTAGTGTTAAAACAAATTTAGCAAGGAGAATCAGAATTTGGGAAACCAATATTAATTAAATTAAGTGTGGATTCTAAATATTAGATATGATTAAAATATTTCGATTAGAAGTCGGTTTTCGCCCTTTCTCAAATATTCACATAAGCACTGCATGTGCAAGCTGTAACAAATACTCAAAACTTTGTTAATTTATATCAAAATGTTAAACTTATCATAACGGGCAGTTTGCATTGGACTCATTTGAACTTGGCTAATAAACTTTTGAGATAAAATATAATTAAGTAAAGTAAAATCAGACGCCATACAAATAGAACTTGATCACCTATTTATATGTGTCTCTTCAGATCATCTTTTTTCTCATTTCCCATTTGTAAAACGGTTTCTAATTTTTTAATCAATATTTATATAAATTGAATAATTGTTTCCTATAAATGGGTTTGATAAAATTATTATTTTTGCTCTAGTAAAAATTTAATATTTCTAACCCAAATTAAGACATTCAAGAATGAGAAAGAGCAGAATAGGGACAAGAAGATAGACCAAATAAATTACTTGCAAATCATCGATTAAACGATAATAATTTATTTCATTTTAATACAAATACTAATTCATTCCCACTTAAAATTATCATGTATGTATAATGAATAAATAAAAACATTTATAGGGATTTCCATATTATGTTCATGTTTGAATTTGAATAGTCTATAAGAAAAACATTTTAATTTATTACAGCCTTAATTAAGGCCTAACCAGGGTATCACCTTTTTAATAATTATAAAACGTTAATGAATTTGAAACTATTTTGAGCTTAAAATACAAATTAATTGATAGCTTTCGGAATAAATGGTTTAGAAAATAATTGTTCGGATGATTCTGAATGTGTAAAAGAATATCATTGGCCAGAATAGGATGAGCACACCATACAAATAGTCGAGCAGTTGTGGCGGTCTCTTCAGAATCTTTTCGAGGTCTCCGGTCCGCAGTTTCCGGTTTTGAATGACATAATCGGAAACCCGTTTTCGGTCATAAACCCAACCGATTTTGGCGCACAAGTCGATCAAAAGTGTGGTCGGATTGAAAGACTGTTCCCATCCGTATTCTGAGGACTGGTAGTCTTGCGGGAATATATGATGATAGTTATGATAACCGCCTCCTATAATATTAATCAAGTAAGCATAATATATTTCAACCTTGTAGATTTTAAATAATTAATAACATGTATTAAAAGTTTATTAATCATATGATAATAATTAATTAATTAATTAGACTAGTTTACTAATATATTTAAATTATCAGCATTTAATTAGTCAAATCTATAATCTAATAAATATTGCTAGTTTTAAAATTAAAATTAACCTTGACTAGATATATCTTTATTCTTAATTTTAAAAAAACGCTGTTTTTTTGTTCCAAATTAAGTAAGTTTAAAATAAAGAATAATTCAAAATTCAAAATAAGCAAAGTTTACAGTTTTCAACTTGTTCATATTGCTCAAAATTAATTGAACATAAGTTCATATCCAAATATGATTGTTAACTTTTAAAGAAATAGTCGATGACTCACCCATTGCAATATAAATTAAAATCGGATTATCAGCAGGCTGAATCGTCTTATCATGTGGTTTGTAACCATACATGTGTGCAATTGAATTGATTAGCCAGGTGTAGTGCAACAGAAGTACGTAGAACATAATATTTATGCAAAATAAATACAGTGGACTGTAGTTAGTGAAAAGCATAGGAATGCCGGTGAATAGTCCGCCCCGAATCAGTAACACTAATGGTGTGTAAAATTTACGCTGAAATCTAACAATAGGGTCGGCCAACACATCGCTCATATCGATGGTCGGAAGTTTCTCGAGGACTGCCGGATGTCGTTTATAGTAGAGCCAACCGATGTGGGCCCAGACAAAGCCCCGGTTCACATTGGACGGGTCTGCGTCTGTGTCAGAAAATTTATGATGAATCCGGTGCTTCAGTGACCACTCGTATATGTCCTCCTGAATGGCTCCGGTCTGGGCTATGGCTAAAAGTAATCTGAGTGGCCATTTGGCTTTGTATGACTGGTGCGACCATAACCTATGTGTTCCTGGTCAATGACAATCTTTAAATTAGCAATTCTATTTTTACAATTAGCTTAATTCATGCATAATTATTGCAATCTATTAATAATGTTTATATAAACATATTGATAAGGTAATTTGATATCTTGATAATGATAAATAATACCAGACAACAATTACTAATATTTTATTTCTTAGTTTTTCATGAGTCATAAAATAACAATTTTTTTAACTTGGCGGTTTCATTAGATATTTGGAAAATTTCATATAAATCTCTATTATTACTACAAACTGTAATTATTTTTGGCTTGTTAATTTTAAATAAAATAATTTTGTTGCTCGATATTGTTGGTTTATATAGATAACACCATTTTAAACTATTTTTCTTTTGCCGAATATAATTCAATTAAATTAGCAAAGGCTAAAAAGATCAGTTTATTATCTGATAAAATTGATTAAGATCCATTTTTATTTCAAACTATTATAATTAATTTATGCCTACAAAATTTGTACCCTGGTGTTTTGTTTGAAATTCTTAAAAAAAGTTTTAAGAAATTTTTAACTAAATCTATTATTAGTTAAATCAAATCATATTTAATTCAGCTGGTTCAAATTTCTACAAACTGCAATAATTTTTAAAAGACTGTTGTGATTCTAGAATAAAAGGTTTGTTACCTGCAACAATTCCGAAAAGGCAATAGAGATTAGCAATAATTAAGTACACATTGAACAAGAACTCAGTCCAACCGCCGATCGGTTTCGTCAGATGTAAGTACAGGCCGTAAAAGGCGATCACATGAAACACAGTCAATAGGCAGCCATAATACCAATCTATTTCGAAATCGTGCGGGATTATTTTGTCCGGTCTCTTATATTTTTTGATGACCGCGGTCATTTTTCGCCCAAATTAATAAATTGAACCTTTTTGGGAGGAACCCGAAACAAATAAATATAATTTAACAAATGTAAGCTATTGGTTAAACAAATTAGCAGAAGAAGCTCAATGGAAATTAACTAGGCCAAAGAATACTTCCATAGTGTAATTTTATGGCCTTTCTCATGTGAGTCATCTGCTAAAAGACTGAAACACTATTGCAATCACGTTTTTTCGTCGAATTCTTTATCAAAACTTTTTTATATTCTGTGTCCTAATCACTAAAACACCTCTCCTTTCGTCTGGTCTGATAACAACCTGTGCTGATAACTGTTGGAATTAATATATTGTTTCAGTCAATTTGATTTCCTAAACATACCTGTCTTCTAAACCTGTTGTCGAGAACAACGACAAAAGATTCCACTATTAGTTCAACAAGTCAGTCAATCAGGGAAGTAGAAGGGGCAAATCTAATTCTTATAATTGTCTCAAGTTGATTTTCAACAATTTAAACTAACCAACTTAAAAAAACTAAACTAAAGGTGAGAATTAATTCATATCAAGTTAAAAAAAATTCTGTATACTTGAAACATTTTATACACTGTCATAATAATAGCCCCCCCCCCATAATAGCTAACCTGCACACCCCTGAAATTTATTTATATCTAATCTAAAAATATATCTAATTTTTTTCACTTTCATTTTCAGCTCATTATTAATTGTTTCTAAAAAAAACCATGGATTTAAGAAAAAGGTCACTTGCAATTCATAACAATGAATTAATTTACAGGATTAATTGATTGAATGCTTAGATTAAACATTGTTCTTGATTAATTCAATGCAATCGGGATTATAGATAAATTCTTACCTTTGATAAAATAATCCTGGTTTATACAATTTATTTGGAGATACGAGGAATGGTTAATAAATTTTTTTTCAATAAAACAATTTATAAGTTAGAGAACAATATTAAATATGGTCGAGGTGTAATTTGATATTCAAAACATGCTTTTTAATAAAATTCCAGTTAATTTCCTATTGATTTGAATTTAATGCCTCAACAACTCTGGCAAACTATTTCAAGGTCGTTTCTATTGATGTGTGGTTCCACCTGTTCTAAAGCTGTCCTTTGTCATTTCAATCAAATAGCGATTTTCGATTTTCAATATAATAAATTAATCAAGCTTAATTAAAGAAATAGGGCAAAACTTTTGCTATATGTAAACTTTACTAAGTTCCATTTATTTAAAGAATTGGTGAAAAATTGTCAACTGAAATTTTTGGAACAAGCTAATTGAAACGTTTAGAAGATATTAAGAAAAGTGCACTAGGTCCCCTCATACCTAAGTCAGCGTTCCACTTTGCCTAAAAGAATATGTTGTTTTTGAATGTTCTCCAATAGATGTCTGTCTTCATCAAAGAGATGACTTGTCTTTTCAAAAGTGTAAACAAAATTCATAGACAACGTTAGAAATTGTGCGACCCTTTCATCTGTCACTAAGCATATATCGCAACAATTATTCCTGGATTAATATCCTAGATTAAAAATTATACCTGGTCATCCCAGCCAAGTAGATTCTTTATGTCTATTATTTGTCAAAAATTACCTAACAAAAACTAATTTGAATAAAATTAGCATACTAACTAATTAAACGTAATTCAATAACCTAAAATGAAGGTTCAAATGGGTTGAAATTTGAACCAGTAGACCTTAATTGTAAGCAACTTACCATTTTTAATACATATTCAGCCTTGCTTATCTAGGTTATAATTAAATGCTAAATTATCTAGCAGAATAGCTTTCAAGTAATAATGATTACTTTTGTAATTAAATGTAATTTAAGGTTTAATATATGTATTGCTATTAACGGACGTTGACTGTAGTCTTGTGACTGGCTATAAGTCATGCGCTTTTGGATGGGTTTTACAGATGTCTGCGAAACGTTGCAAATCATATTACAGTCAGTTGTAAATAATGGCAACAATTTATTCATCAAAATCACCATTAATTAACTGATTCAACAAGTTACATTCATCAAAAGTGTGGCCAAGGTATTGCCCGATGAAATAACGTTCAAATCAAACCCGAAATTTGCGCCAAAAAATGCTCAAAAAGTCTGAAATTTGAAGTTTTTGCCCAAAAGATCCGTTTTTTGAAAAACAATTCAAATCGTTATCTAATCTCTGATTGAATTAAATGTGAGTTAAATGTAAACAAATGTCTCTATTTTTTGTCTGAAAAGAATGTCAAAAATTGTGTCAAATTTAGCCGTTTTTGGGGCAACTTTTATGGCAAAAGGAGTACTAACTTTTGAATTTCCCAATTTTTAGGTCAAAAACATTGAACTCATAATTGTTTTCTGGAAATCGTTTGAAACGGAAATCACTTATTAATTGAATTCAAAGACTCTTTTCGACAGTCTTTTCATTGCATTGGTTCCCGACTTCTCGACATCTTCTTCGAGACCAACTCTTCACTTGTGGTCAGACACCAAACCAAATGGACATCGATCTGAACGGCGACTGCAGTGGCGGCGATCAACAGCCGCCGCCTTCGGGAGGGGGTGGCGGACCGCCAGACCTGACGGCAGATCTGCTGCAAAGGTTTTCCTGTATGAACACTACAGACAGGGATGTGCTCGTTGAACAACTGAAGAGACTGCTGGGCGAACACATCAACGACGAGTCGGCCATCTTCTGGTTGGATATGAATAACTGGTTCGTAGTTTATCCTCTTTCCTACTATTTTAAGCCATTGCTCATACCTGTCCACTACTGTAGGAATCTTCAAGCAGCCATCTGTTCCTACTTCGACTACGAGCAGCCGTCCCACAGACTGCCCTCGATGAAACTGATCAGTGATGTCACTATTGGCGAAGGGGAAGAAGTGCCGCCCAATTCCAAGTTCACCAAAACGTGGAGAATAGCCAACTCTGGTATAACTTCTAAGATAACTATCCTTTGAAGTCCTTTAAACTCAACTTTTATCTATGGATTAACTCTTATTCTGATTCCTGGTTTTGAGCCATTCCTCACTTTTCATTATTTTAAACGATCGCTCCAATAGTGAATGGAGGACAGCCTCGAGTATTCCTAACTCTCCCTCCCTTTCCATCCCTAATCTCTAAGACTAGCTGTTCTTCCAGGAAAGACAATAAGAAATTGTTTCTTGGTTAAACTTTAATCTAATTTAATGCATTTCTAATGACTGTTTGGTGGGCCGACAGGTGAGGAGTCGTGGCCTACGGGCTGTTGTCTTCGGTTCACAGACGGCGACCAAATGTGTCACAACGAGAGAGTATTAGTCGAACCGTTGAGTCCCGGAGACTACACAGACATCTGTGTCGATATGATTAGTCCACAAAAGCCCGGGATCTATAGTGGACAGTGGCGTATGAGCACATCTACCGGACAGTTCTTCGGCGGTAAGCATTCCTCTTCAGAACCACTTAGTTTGCGCCCATTTTTCTAACTAATTCTGGTTTTGTTCCGCAATTTAGAGATAATTTGGGTCATAATAACGGTGTCTGAGGGCGGCCTCCTATCAGTGACCCAACAGATGTCGCGCTTCAACGAATTGGGAACTCCTACACCCTATGGCCTCGGCTTCGGGCCATTCAACGAACGCGTACTGAACGCCAACCCCTTCGCCGCCAATAATCAAATCCAAACCAATTTAATTAACAATAGATCCCAGCATTCAGAGACAAATACTAATAGTTTTAATAATATTAATACTAATAATAATAGTTATATTAGTCTACAAACCAATCAAAACCAGACATCCGTTGACGGGTTCTCCTCCGCGACGGACGACTCGATGCCAAACAGAGACGACACCGGCTTTGGCTAAAAACTGTTGGCCTAAAAGCCATATCCTTTCCTCTTTAAAAGACTTTTCTTTTGATGAATGCCTGTCCATCCCTCCTTTTCTCTTCCCCAACCAAACGCCCGCCCCTTTCGACAGGTGACAGAACTGTTGTTTTTATTATTTGATTGAAACGAAAACTAATATTACTTTTGATTTGAAATTTACTTTTTCTTCGAATCTATTGATTGAAAAATTGATTTTTTGTGAAATAATTTAAAAAACAAAACTTAAAACCAAAAAAAAGGATTTTTATTAAATGTCATTAAATATTAGCAAAGAATTCATTTATATTTTCTCCGGATATTTATTAATCAAATAACTTGATTGATAAGATTTTAGCATTTTTTTTATTTTATATGAAATTCTGTGAATTTCGTCGTTTAAACACTCTTTTGTTCAAACCTTTTGACAAATTATTTGAATTTAATGTTAATTTACTTATAGTTATATAGGAATCGATTGAATCACTTCTTAATTGAATTACTGTTTTAATTGAAAGAAAAGATTTGTTTTTTTATTTCTGAGAAACAATTTTCACGAAATCATTGCAAATATTATTATAATTATAACTAATTTCTATTATAAGAAGAAGAAAACTATTGATAATAAATAATAAGTTTTTATTAATTCGTTTATTCATTTTAGAAGATCCTGGTTATCGTTGATGGATAAGAATTGAAGCAATTCTATACCAGAGATCAGTTAAAATATTTGAATGAGAAATTGTTGCCACGATCATATGAAAAATTAAAAATGTTTTCTCTAAAAAAAATCACCGCCCTTCAAGTATGTCAGCCCTTGTAACCAGCCCTACTTAGTTCAGTTTAAAGATTTGCCAGGTATTCTTTAAGAGAACTTGTGCTGTGCCTTGTCACTGAGCTTTAATTGATTGTTTGCCATTCGTTGGAATCGTCACTAAACAAGTCTATTACACACAAACAGAAGGCAAAGGAACCTAAGCTTATATTTATTAGCTTGCATATAAATGATGTCAGTTCCAATGTATTCAGTGGTTTGCTTGTGCTGGCACAAATCTCAATGTTATCTTTGGGTGAACAATTACCATGCAATTGCTGTTGACCAGACCAGTCAGTGACCATATAGTCTGTATGGTTTGGACAGCCACTAGAGTCAGCTGAGTTGAGAGTCAGTTGAGTGGTAATGGTGTCCATCACTTCCAGGGTCCAAATAATAATAGGAAAGAAAATTATAAAATAACAGAGATACATTGAAAATTGAGTCAATATAAAATAAATAGAATAGAAGCTTGCAAAATTGAATTTTATTTACCAATTTCAAGATGAGGCTATTTAATTTGAACCTAATTCTCATAAGCCTAAAATAAACTGTAGTCAATAAATTAATTGTTCTTGTAATAATTTCCGCAAAAAGTACACATTCTATACTAGGATCAAACCAAAAATTGGTTATTTGATGGACTGATCTCTTTTAGCCCAAGTTTATTTAAGTTATTAATTTGTTATGTTTAATTTGCAAAACGTATATAAAATACAGTTCGCAAAAACATTCAAATCAAATATTTATCAAGAAGAAAAACAAACTAAATTCAAAATGACAACTTTAACTTTGAAACCAAGTAATTTGACTGTTACTAGACAATTTCTTTACGAATATTTCCCAATTAAAGTCAATTAACTTGGTTGTTTTGAGCCCTCCTTGGCAATTTACAATAGAATATAGATTTGAACTTAGTTACTTAAAAAAATCAAATTAATTAGAAAATAAATGACAGTTTATTCAATTGAAGTAATTTCTAAAAATGATGATCCAGTGCAAATTATAAATCCAGACTTTCAAAAGCAATGATTGATTACAGATCTGTATAAATACTTATGGTATGGTTTGTGTTAACATAAATTATAATATTTCAAGATAATTTAATTAATTATGGTAGCTAATCCATGTCCAAGACCATTAAGACCGACTGGACCATTCAGTTTGCCCATGGTTGTTCCAAGATAGGAGGTTGGAAGGACGAGACCAAAACGTTTTTCAATAGAGTCTTCATGGTCGAGTCCAAGGCTGAGTTTACTGCCGAGTCCACTACCAAGTCCACTTCCCAGACCACTTCCCAGACCAGGTGCTTTGTCATATTCAGCCGGACCAAGCCCAATTGAGCTCAATCCTCCATCCGAATAAGTAGGCAAACCATTAACTTGGACAGCACAAAGACCAGCAATCAATACCTGGTATTCAAATTAACAAATAAATTAAATGATGAAAACCTTAATAAACATTTGAAACATACCCAGATCATTTTGAAATTGAGTTCTTAAAGTCCTTAAAAATAAATAAATAAATAAATAAATGCTTTTCAATTCAAGTGATGAGTTTAAGCACAGGTTGAGCTCTGAAAGCAAACATCAAGTTCTCGGGTTTATATACTAGAAATTTCCACGCCTAGATACAGCAACTTTCACTGTTTTATCTTGGTGACAATTTTTGAATATTTGAATATAAATTAGAATAAACATCATTTTCATTCATAAAAATATTTTTTATGTGACTGTTGTCATCAAAAAGCCATTAAACTTGTAATTTATGAGTCGTTCCGTAAGATTCTTATGTAAATCCTAACCATTAGTAGGACTTATCCAGTATTGATGTGACTGTGCTCTTAAGTTAATTAGAACAGTCCATTTGTTGATCCTGATAAGTTTACTTGTTCATTTGCAAATAAATGTTCGAATAAAATAATTAGAATAAAATTCGCTTTTATTGAAATTCCTGTGAAAAGTTATGCAAATTTATAGATAAGCAAGGTAAGGTATGTTTATTTAATGTGTTTAAAAAGACATTTATCAATGTTATATGGCACGATCCAATTAATTGATTAATCATTTTTATTTCTTCCTGACTTTATTGTATATCACTTTGACCAAGTCAAACGTTTTAAGGGAATCAAATATGCTCAGGTATATCTAGATTATTTTGCTCGCATAATAATCTTTTCTTAGTTGGTGGCACTCAAGTATATAAAACATTCTTTATTAATAACTTGTTACTTATTAATAAATTAACTAAAATAGATGAATGATAATCATTTTTTGCAAGGTTATTTCAAACTAAATTTAGAATACTGTTTAAATTATTAATAATCTGTATTAAATAAACTAGATTCTATTATTTCTTATTATTTTTTGAAGAGAGAAAGTTTAAACATTAAAATTTTGGCTTATTAGAGCTTACCTCAAAGTTGATTGACCTAGAAACAATCCATATAGAACCTGTTATTTTATTTTATAAATAATAAAATATTATTGGACAATGTGTAAGTTTTAACAAGCAGTTTCTTTAACTAGAACTTCATGTATCGAAAAACTTGGAAGATCAAAGGATTAGACTAGTTCATTTCCTAGAATGCGTAATATATTGAAATCAAAGTAATAAATATAAGATATTCTCCATTGAAGATTGAGAAACTGGTTCAGTTATTTATATAATTTATATCATATTTTCATAATATATTTATACATTTACATCTAAATAAGGTAATATAAATATATTAACTTGATAAATGTTTACTTTAATAACTTTCTTCTCAACGATAATGATTTCTTATAAAAGTTGTAAGGGATAAAAATGAAGAAACAACATGACAAAATTAGAAGAATTATAGAATATTCGTGGCAAAAATCATGTGTAGAATTTGAAGCCTTCCATTGATTCCAGAAATTCAAAAACTCTTCATTTGAGAGACAGTCAACCAATGCTATGATTGAAGACATTTTACTGACGTATTTCAAGTCACAGCTGAAGGAAAAATAAATATCCCGACTGTCGTAGGACTGGACCCCGACTCTCAAAGCAATTATCCCGGTCAGAAACAGGTCCTCATTGTCCAAATAATAACCAGTGTAGTTATCTATTGAGAGAATTAACTTATCGATAACATCAGTTGATATTATGTAAGCCCCGCCATAAACATAAGGAGGATATCTCTTATCAGTGACTGGATAATATTTAGCCGGAATATATCCAGGTTGATTTGCTTTCAAATTCCTCCATGAATGAACTCTATGACCAGTTATCCCGCTCTTAAACCTGGATAAACTTGTCAAAAGCCTGTCAACGTTTACGATAACATCGTCGTCAACTTTCATAATGAACTTGGTCTTTGAGCACTTCTTTTGGGTCCAGCGCAAAAGTGCAGTTGTCTTCATGGTCAAATTCCGGTAGTTATCAATGAAATTAAACTGGATAATATCACGAAAATGCCCTGCTTCTTTTTCAATCAATTGATTTACGGTCCGATTGGGATTCAGACCAATAATAAAATAGACATTTATTCGGTGCCGAAGCCTGGCTTCTGAAAGCCAGGTCTTGCGTAAAATATTTCTTCTTTCATAGTTTTGTCCCTCAATTTGTGCCACCGATAGTATAAATATAGCGATTGGCTGATTGTCCTGGCATTCATCACAGTCGATCTTCGGTTCATCCTTGGTTAATTCCATTTCCGACTTGGTCTTGATGAATTTTCTATCTTTACGCCTTTCCGGCTTATCAGGAACAGGTACAGGAACAGGAGACAATGTACTATATTGTTCCTTCGAATCAATTTCTAAGTTAACTTTGAAACAGCTGTTTATAATTAATCCAGTGACAAATATTGCCATTATTGAGAACAGTATTAATAGTTTTCTCATTTTTAAATAATTAATTCTTCTAGGTTAAATGATTAAAACTGAATTTTTATACAACTGAAGCTCTATTAATTAGAAAGAATAAATACTATTTTAAAATAAACTAAGCTAAATATTAGTAATTAACTTAAGTAGAAAGTGTTCTTGCACAAAACCAATGGACAATCGACAAAGGATTTGCAAAGTACTAGTTAAAGCCTATTTCATACCATTATTAACTCTATTAGGACTGAACGAGACCCTGAGCATTGTTGAGCCAAATTTTAACTCAATTCTTTCAGCCAATCAGATGCGACTATTTTAAAGTTTAAGTTTGAGACAAAAAGTCAAAACAAAAACACTTTATGTGTTTTACAACTTTTTAGCGCCAATTATTTTGCTTAAAAACTCAATAAAAACATTGTTTTTATTGCTTTTCATTTAATTCAACGTTTGATTTACAAATTGTTTTATTCAAAACTAATTTAAGTTTTGTTTTGCGGTCAGCCCTTAACTCAGGTCACAAAACTGCCTCTTTTTGTAATTATT
>JAQIWP010001391.1:0-15349 GCA_034695525.1 Euzetes globulus
CTTTTGAAAAGACCTGAGAGTTAGTGCGGACACACATATAATAGGCACACGAATCATCTCATATATACAATTGACAAAACTAGTAAAACTATTTGCTATTTATTACTTGGGCTCAGAATTAGGATATTTTTAGAGACAATTCGTTGGCATTGCATCTAATGGTAACGAAAATATAACAAAAAATGAAATAACATGTTTTCAATCGATTTATTCCGACCACAACTGAAGTGATGATAATTTGAAAATCTGAAACAATTTTTTCAATCCCTCATAAGTCTTATTCAACAGACAGCTATCGGTTTCATAATAAAAATATTACCGAAAAAGAAGAAAATTAATAAAAGAGCAAAAATATTAATTTATTTGAAATTTTAATCACCAAAAGAGAAATAATGAATAATTAATTAGTAAATGAAAAACAAAACTACAATGAAATTACAATATTTTAAATACAGCACTGAATGAAAAACAAATCTAAATTTGAATTTATCTCTAGTTTTATGGTTAACATTAAGATAATTAAAATTTTAATTCGAGTAAAAACATAAAAGAATTTGAATCGGTTTTTAAAATAGAAAATGAGTTCAACTAAAGTGTCTTCAGTTTGCGATAAATATTTAAATGGAAAGAAAATGTGAATAAAAAGAACAATCGAAGTGAGAGCTAATCAATGATCAGTCAAACAGCTATTAATTGGTCGCTAATTATTAATTTGCGATAAATTTTAAATTATTTTTTGTTCGTTTCATTTAATTACAGTTAGTTTTAAAATTACACACTCTTTGACTTTAGTCTCAATGACGATAACATCAAATTAAAAATACTGTTTTTTGCTTCAAAAACAAGTTTTTTTCTCATTTCAGATCATTATTTCTCTAATAAATTCAAATATTAATAAATTTTCCATTTTTTGCGAATAATTTTCTTTTTTCTGTTAACAAAAAAGTTCCGGAATTTGATATCAAATGTATGATTAGTTTGAAAGTCAATCTCTAAAGCAATCACTACTCGAATAATAAATAAATTTTGGGCAGAAATTTGGAACTGTTTTGTGAAAAATAAGTGTTTGTCAAAAGGGTTTAATTTAGTAGTCAGTCGATAACGACGAGAGATCCTTTCGCAGTCTTCAGCCATAATTAGCCGTTTCCTTATGCCAGGCGTCGATTAAGGCCAGTGTCGACTGAGTTTCACCTGTAGTTAAAAAGTCAAGAGTTTAATGTCGGCACTCATAACAAGAGTTGGCAATGACTTGACATTAGTTCACATACTCTTCAAAAGCATTTTCTGTAAATTCATGTTTTCTTTTCTCAACTTATTTAAGCCGTAGTCTTGTCTTTTCAAAAGTGAACGCAGTTTTGTTATTTCCTGCTGTAGGCGTGCAATACACGTCCACTGGCACTGGTATGCCTCCAGACTTCTTGCCCTCCATCGCTCAACTTCGTCGTCGATTGCATTCATCACTTCTGGTCGGTTCCATTCATTTGTCCCGGGCATTGGCGGGTAGTGTCCATCGAAAGGTGGCAAATAACACATCAGATCTCTTCTGCCAAATGGCATATTCCTCGGAAGCAGTTCTCTTCCGTTGTCATCGATCATAGACTCCTTGAATCGACTGCAGAGTATAATATCGTCATTAAAGTCGTTCTTCGAAAAAAATTCTGTGCTCTGTCTGTCGACCTGTGCTACCAGTGCGTCGTAAGGACCAACTTGTGAGGGTCGCTTCAAACGCTAATGCAATTGAATTAGAAATGAATGCAAAAATCGATTATCATTTGTATAATTGAAATTCAATTAAAATAATAGATATTCTGTTGTATACTATTATTATATAATTGAAAAGCAAGTGTGCAAACCTTGAGGAGAAACCTCCCGATTCCACTTCTCCTATATCTGTTGCGCACAGCAATGAACGGAATGCAAACTACTTTAACACCCGGAGACCTGACAAATAAATTATTATATCCAAAATGATAGGAATTTTTGTTATTTTCCAGAATATTTTAATTTTTAATAATACGCTCAGTTTTGGTGCTCGCTTTCTAACCGATAATTTTATTTTAAGTATTTATTAAAATATAATTTTTGTGTATAATTTTATAATAAACACTTCGATTGCATTAGTATTTTGGCGTAACTTTGGCTACAATTTCGTTGAATTAAATATAAGTTACTCTTCGATCGACAGAATCGGAATTTCAAACTCCGACATCAGCTTATCTTTTCCATATATTTAAGACTTAGGGCATAATTCTTTTTTCGGTGAAACCATTTGAGCAGAAGATAAAAACAAATACTTTTTGATGAATTTTTTGGTTAAAAGAATAAAAAAATAAATTTCATTTAATAATTCTATTAATTTTTGAGTAAATCGTGAAAATTACTGATCGATTTTGTGGAATAGAATATCGATTTTGTTCTGAAAACCATTCAATGATTTATTTAAGGCATTAATCAAAAATCGGAAATCCATTACGAGAGCGAAATGAAATGCCTGTTCCATACAAACTCTTTGTTATTTTTGTTTCAGAATATTTGCTCGAATTCTTAAACGAAATGAAAATAATAAGCAGTCAGTACTCAAGTCATGACAATCCAAAAAGAAAGAGTTAATTAAAATTTTTCGTCTCAACGAATATGAGTTTCAATTATGTATTTAAACAGTATTTGGAGCCCATAATAGTCTCCGAAAGATGATTGAAACGTCTGTTAATGTTCTCACGTATTGAAAATAAGATGCTTTCGATTACGATAATTATATTTGATATCTAATTGAATCAAATTTCTCATTTATTAATGTTTAGCCAAAGCTGTGATCTTCTCCTCCTATTAATGAAGACTAAAGACTTTTTTTTAACTTTGATGCCCAGTGTAATCTATTTTATGCAAAAGGCTGACTATTTATATCTGAAATTGAACCGAAACAGTAATTGATTTCATGGAACAAAACTGTTTTTTATCGAATATGACATTTGAAAAGAAGATTTGAGGAATATCTGGCAAAACACTAACGACTCATTAAATATTAAATGTTGTAATAATTCATTTCTAACACGACGTGAATTTAAATTTCTTTCTTTCCTCAAATAAAACGTGTTTTCAATGAACTTCAAGTGAAGACTTCTGTGAAATCAATCAAAATTGTATAAATTAAATCCTATAATAAGTCAATAATTATATCTAAGTTAAGCCAAAATTTTTTAATTGACCGATAAATCAATTATAAATTCAGTTAATGAAAGGATCGATAAAAAACTTAAAGAATATCAATAAAATATTTTGAAATTCATTTTTGAGTAGAATTGTGAGTGAAATCTGGAACTTGTAGTGAACTTTTGAAACGATTTATCCAAAAACGTCTTTCAAAACATTTGGTTTGAGACATAAAGATATCTTTGAGCAAAACTAAAGATTTCTTCATTAAAATAGTTCTGCAGAAAAATTATTTGAAAAATTGCTTTTTCTGGTAATTGTGGAGAAAAACGCTTAAATCAAATGAAACGCATTGACATGAGGTTAATAAGACTATCAATTTTAAAATATACTTTCAAATCTAATTTTCCAAGTGAAACACAAGTTATCCATTGAAAATATGTGATGATATAATAGAGGACTGACTGCACAAAATAGCGAAGGGCTGGTCTTCGAACTGGCTTTTGATAAATCAATAAATGCGGAAAATAATTACACATTTTTTGTACATAAAAATAAAATTCTCGAATATTATACAGAATTAAATTATAATTAAATTAAACTTTAAATTTGGTTTTCCTTATTAAGACGTTCCTTAGAGAAGAGCTTTTAGAGGAGAATCGAGTATTTTTCTAAATTAAGGAAGAAAACAATTTTTCATCGGAATCGTCGCAATCGTGTTGGCGGGGGTTCTCCCAAATCAACTCAAAAGTTTTCCTCTAAAATAATAACCTATTGGGCTGACCCCTACTCAATGCTAACTGATGTGCGCTCATAAGTCTCTGAAATTACTTATTTTATAATAATCCGAATCTGAATTCTTACCGATAACTCTTATGAAAAGTGGCGCAACCGATAAGCCGGTATTCAATGCCAATTTGTGCGGAGGCGTCACCAAAGTTGCCGTTTGCCTCTTGAAGCTGATGCCGTCTCTGGTCTACTCCTCTCAGAAACGTTTCCATTCCTCTAATGAATTCTTCTTTTTCATCTTCCTCTTCATCCATACTTCAGACACATAAAAGTTTAATAGCTTTTGTGTTTAACTTATAAACAAAACTATTGCCTTATATAGCAATAGAAATGATAGCTATAAATAAGAACTTGTATAGCATTCCCTTACCTTTCCTGATCGCAATCATTATCAGAGTCATCGAAAATGTCAGTTATTGTATTAATAGAGTTATGTTTGAAAAAATCCCTATTCTGTGAACTTCGAGACGTCGGACGACTTCTATTCTTATTATAATAATGACTGATATTATTATTATTAATACTGTTATTATTATTATTATTATTATTATTGTCGTTGCCATTAGACAAGCCATCCGTCCACACAGTTCTGGCATTAGTACCCGTATATTCATTTAGTATATCATTGATTGAACGGTACCTGAAAGTAGAAATCATATCAAAGTTCATACAACAGAGAACCTCAATTATATTAATAATAAAATTGATGATAAACTCATTAAGGCTTTCAATACATAGAGAATTGCATTCAATAAATAATTTGAGGAATAATTTGAGTAAACATCTAATGAAATAAGTCGTGTAGTAATTAGTTTAATTAAATTTTCACTAACTTTTAATGCAATTACTTTTGAATGAAACTCTAAAGTATTAACAGTGCTGGTCATTTATTAATTGCAAGTTTACTTTTTTATGGCTACACATAAGTCATTCAGCAAAACCTTATGAATTATTGATGAAAATACTAAAGGGGTTTCTCTGAACAGAATTCACAGTGAATTCGTGCAAAACATGGGAGAAGACTGTGAAACAAATGATTAAGATGAGAGGGCTATTAAAACGCCAAGAGTCAAATAAATTAAATTTTGCGCTCAGAATATATAACTCTTTGAGCCAATGATTTGATTAGTGATGAAGTGATAACTGTTTGAAATGATCGGACAAATGATTCATCAGTTCAATGATTACTGCAATGAATGCAAACTCAAAATATATTCTCTTTTCAAATGTTTTCTCTTTTGATTTGATGTCAAATAATTGTTTTCAAAACAATGGATAATAAGTTTTTTGTTAAAAGGATTGCAGTCAAAGGACTTCCAATATATAGTCAAAGATATAAGAGAGGAATAGCAACAGATAGGAGCCGATCGATATCTGACAGGGATTACCAAATGAGAGGACGGGCAGATTTGGTCATTAATAGGTTCAAGAGTCTTAAAAACACATTCAAAAGATCTCTACACAAATGTCGATTCATTGGTTGCGGCAAAATCTTCTTCAGTGAAAGCTCTTTGAGTCAACATAAACACAAACACTTCCTTAAGAAAGAAGATGTCGTTAAAGAGCCGTTGATAACAACCGGTGGCCCCGTAGTCGTTAAGGACACAAGTGGTACTCCCATTAGTCAGTCGGTAAATGATGGCCAGAGCTGTTCAGTAGCCAATAGATCGAGTGAACCGGTCTTTCTATCGATTATGAGCCATGGCTTCTCTTCCAGCAAAAAAGTCAAAATGCATTTCACAACTGATCTCTATTTGGGACAAAAGCGATGTATTTGTAACTTCTGTGGACACACCGCTTATGGCTACAAGTCTTCGGCCAAAATGGCTGTTCATATTAATGGAAAACATCTACGAAACCATGTCTTCAAATGTGATGTCAAAGATTGTGAGAAAGTATTTTACGCTCCAAACAGTTTGAGAAACCATAAAATGAATCACTTTTGTGGATTTGGTATCAAAAACGGCAAAACAATGGACACCGTTTGCGGTAATCAGAGTATAAACCAATTCCGACAGGAAATTGTCATAAAAGGCGTCAAACTGTTTAAATGTATTTTCCGGGAAGAGTGTAAATACATCACAACTGGCAGTGCAATCAAACGGCACATTCACGACATGCATGTCTGTCCCAATCGACTGGTTTCCAATCAGAAGAAGAATTTAAGCCTCAACTCTTTGGATGTATTGAACAGTTTTAATGACTTTTGTCATCAGATGGAAGTCGATGGACAACGACTGTACAAATGCAAGAGCTGTCACTTCTTTACTGAGAAAATTAAAGGATTTGTGGCTCACATCAAACTGAAGCACTTCGCCTCTAATCACATCAATAACCTCTCCGACCCTAATGTCCTAACTATTCCCAAACAACATTCTTCAGAACAAATGGATAATCATTTAAATAAAGGTTCTGAACAACAAAAAGCAAGGAAATCGATAAATAAAAACTATGGACTCGACATAAATAAGGGTCGACCAAAAAAGAATGACATCTCATGGAAGCCATTCAATTGCACCCATTGTTACCAGTGTTTCGACGATTTGCTTCTAATGAGGAATCATTTGAAAATACACGACGACTAGGAAAGCCTATTTAGACCACTATTTCAATATTAGATTAGATAAGTCAGATCTGTGCAAATGCTTGTTAAGACAGTTTACTTTTAAGACGGGCTTCATATCTAACTAATTATTTCTATTCAAAAATCTTTATTTTATATAATTGTGTGTAAAATACTTTAATCCATTTGTCATTTTGTTTATCATTTTTTTAAAATTTGACAAATTATTGATTTGTTTTTTAAATATTTTTAATTAATATTTGAATTTAATGACAATATTTTAGTAAAACAAATCTCAAAATGTATTAAAATAGTTTGAATGAATGTATTGGTAATTTGGGAGGATTGGGAGGATTGGGCCAAATTGTGCAAGATACGTCAGCTCTGAAATAAGTGGAACCGATTTGAAATTTAATGTTGAATTATTGGTGGTCTCAAATTGCATTCCTTCCAGACTATAACTATGGCCTAAAAGTACAACTACTCAAAGTCCAAGTGTTTACTAAAAGACTTGTTTACTAAAGGATCTCAATCTTATTGATTAAATAATTTTGTGTTAATTGTAGGCAATATTTCCAATATTTTGACTGACATTAAAGAATAACTTTTGTAACCATTTTTGAATAAAAAAATATTTAAAAGTGAAAGTTGAAAACTCCGGTAAATTAAGAATAATCAAATTCCAATGTAAGTTTGGTTCTGGCAATAATATATGACTCAGTTTTGAATCACATTTCAATGATGTGCAGTATTTCCAAGAAGCTAATAATTTGTCGCCAATTTAAAAATTGAGTCATAAGTTGAGCAAATGATTGATTGGTTCTGAACCTCAGCTTTGGATTCAAGAGTTTAGTGAACCAAATAATTGAACTCTTATTTAAAATATTTAAAGAAGTGGACACCGAAAGATATGGAACAGATCGCTACCAAAGCTGCTGTTCAGACATCTGATGGAACAGCCAGTGATTGGTCAGACTTGAAGACTATGAATGAGACCAAGGAATTGAAGTATCAACTATTTGATGGCTTAGAGATTTTAATGAATCTGCATTCTAGTGATTACAAAGACTTTGCGGACAAAACAGCCGAGTATTTGCCACAAACAACTATACAAAGACCAGTCGTTGATTCTGAAGAGATCCAAATTATTTACTGTAAACCAATCAGTCAGACAAGTGATTCATCTGATTATCAGCCACCAGTGATGTCGTCTACAGATCTGATCCAATCGTCTGCTTTACAAGAACATCTTAGCCCAAGAAAATCCAAGACAATCATCACTCGCGTTGACATAGAGCACCAACTGAAGACCTCCAATAAGAAGAAGAAGAAGAAGAAGAAGGAGAAGAAATGGCTGCCATTCAATTGCCAATTTTGTAATACAAGATTCAATGATCTGATTGTTTTGAGAACTCATTTTAAAACTCATATAAGTTATTAATAATTATTTTGAAATTTTATTTTGGAGTTAAACGTCGAACCCTTTTATTACTTATTCTTAGATTTAATTGATTACCAAAGATCTCGTGATGTCATTAAAGCTTTTAATTCAAATAAATTTTTGTATTCAATCCATAAACTTAATTAAAGTTGATTTTGTGATTAAAGATATTTTTGACTGATATATACATTGTGTTGAAGCTATGGATTGGGTGGATATCATCATAATTTTCTTGATCATTGGATTTCTGGTCTTTTTGATAATTGCGGTAATTGTTGACAACCAAAGAAAACCATTATTTTTAAACTAAATCCCATTTTATGAACAGTTGATATTCTTTTGGCACAAAACGGAAAAGCAGTTCAAAAATGATATGAAATCAATTGAGAAGATTAAGGCCAACAAAGACAAAGATAAGACTCGAAATGTCAAGAATAAGTTGATAAGAGAGAGTGATGTGTCGGACAAAACTCCTGAATCTGAGTCGAAATGGGAACCATCGGTCAGTGACAAAGATTTCGATCAATTGCCAGTCTCGCAAATGGATGAAAGCAAAGTTTCTAAGACCTGGTCCACCATCACGTGTACCGGTTCTCGAGATATTCGGTCGCCTCTATCGGCTACATCCAATGGTCTTTTGGAGTCTTTTGGTGACTACAGTCCAACCAATTTTCGGTCCCCTGAGGACAGTAATACAGACCCAAATCAAACACAACTCAACGAAACGGAAGGAGTGCCACAAAATAAATCGACAGAAGAAGTAGAACTCTCTGCAGAAGACAGATCTAAGCCTCCAGAAAAGTCTCAAACAACATCTGAAGACATTTTAATAGAGTTACCCGAAGACACTAACTCTGAACAAACTGTGATTAAAAGTCTGCAAAACTAATCAATTTTCAAATTATTTGTCGTTAAAATTCGTTAAATTTTTTGATTTATTATTTAATGAGTCAACGATTCTCTTAATGCTATTCATTAGTTAAATATACTTTCAATAAAATACTGGTTCTTTTTTACGGAAGGGTTGGTTGAAAGCTATAAAGGTATAACTTATAAAAGAAAATAATTATTTTGTAACTTAATGAAAGTTCTAATTTATTGAAATTTATTGAAATCCGTTTACTTTCGATTCTATTCAATGTTCGCTATATTTCTCCGATGTTTTGCATTTGAATGCATCGAAAAATTGTTTTATTTTTTAGTTTTCCAGTTGAAAGTTGTTTGAGCCTTTAGAGAAATGAACCCTCAGATTACTTCATTTATGGTTTTTTTTTAAAAATATTTAAACATACATGTATGAATCTTTAACAATGAAAAGAATAAATTATTTGGAATTGAAAGTGATTTTGTTTCTAATAATTTTGAATAGTTTCAATTCAAAGAACCTTTTCATAGGAGGGAAGTCATGATAGGCTAAAGGAATAGTTGTTTATCATACCTCAATTGTTTGTGTCTAGAATAAATATCAGCTACTAATTCCGGGATATCCAGGCTTTTATGCTCTATGGGGTTTCATGGAATATTTACTCCCTAGAGTGTTCATGAAAATAAAAGTAGACTGATTTTTTAGTTTTTATCTAGTCAAGAATAAATGCTTTATTCACCAGAATGATGGAAACACTAGCTCTGACCCACTTTGTATCTATAAATTGCAAAACTCTTTGTAAATAAGCAAAGTTCCGATAAGAATACTTTTTGTTTGGTTTATGAAAGTCATAAAAAGATAATAAATTATGAGTTAACAAAGCAGATAACAAATATCCATCAAGCAACATTTGATTAATATCTTCTTTTGTTTTTATTGACTTTTGGCGTCAAAAATGCAAAATATTGCAAATGTTTTTACACTTTTGTTAAGTAGATTTCATGAACTTTCAATTACTCTAATTTTTCATTTCTTATACCAGAAGTTTTTTTTGATTTGTTAGTGAACTTAATTTTAATTTAAATGTATTGAATGAGAGAAGAGAACAGGAAGTTATCGAAACAGAATTCAATTTAGTGCTGAGCCATCAGTTGTCTGATATGTCCAGTGGACAGACACTGGCATTAATATTCTGCACACGTTTTGTAATACTATTTGATATCGATCTCAGAATACAATTCTCACAAAACATTTAATCTTTGAGTCATTGGAATTCAAATCAAAACGAAAAAATAGATTAGATTCTGAAGACAAGTATCTCATTATCGGTGCCTGAAGTCAATTAATGTTTGTGGATCCAATCCGTCATAAAGTTGTGTGAGTGTGGATACACTTGTATTGACTGTTTCTCAGCATTTCTCAGTCAAATCGATCGACAAGCAATGAAAGTAAAGGCAGAAACAAATCCATTAACCATTAGCTCATTTTCATTTCAATATCATTTGTCTGGAGAACAGGTCTATGAAGACGACAATTACTGTGCAGTCCTATGATTTGAAAGGACAAGTGCTTTGATATTAAGACTCATAAATGAAATATTCATTTATAACATACCATTAATTTTAATTAAAAGTATACATAACTGGGGTCTCCCGGGAATCAGATTAACTCGAATGTGAACTAATCGTAAATTTGATTAACAATTTAGAGATCATAGCCTCTGAACTTCAATTACATTCGTCTAAATGACGGCTTTATTATTGAGTTATGAGTCAAAAACACACATTGAATGTCAAACACATATGAGTTTAATATCAACTATAAGAAGAAAAGATCAAATAAATTACCGAACATTTGATTAGTGAAGTGATAAATTTCTGCCATCACTACAAAACATTGATTCTCATCAAAGAATTCAACAAATTTTAAGTGATTTTCAAAACGAAAATCAATTAATTCTGTTTTGATTTTTTATTCTTTCAGTTGAATTTCGGCGAAAACTTTCCGAAAGAGACCCAAACAAAGAACAAATTTATTATTTATCTCTAAAAGTCTAAAATTCAATTACAAAACTTGAAATCGATTCATAATTGAGTTTCAAATTTAATTTCTACTTATTTTTCATTTAACCTTTGGTACGAATTGTGGCTGATTTTTCGACCAAAAATACTTTGAAATTCAATTAAAAATCAATGCTAGGAGCAACTTAGAATAATTTTAGGAATTCCCTGTGAATTCAGAGAGGCTTTCCTGCAATGTTGGCCAATTATGTTTGGCCACTAGACATAACTTTTAAGTTTTTTTGCAACATGCACACAACGTTAACAAAAGACAATTCAAATTTTAATTAATGAATTTTAATTAATTTCAAGACTATCTGTGTTGAAGAAGAAGTCAATATAAAACAATTGAATTTGGAAATGATTTCAGAACTAATTCTAATTTTGGTTGTTTTGCTTCACTTTGAAAACAGAATTTGTTATTTTGTTTTTGATTTTAAAACATTTATTTCAATTCAATTCATGAATAATTTGATTGAACTCCCAATAAATGCTTTTGATTAACATAACGAAAGTCAAGAACAAACAGGACTTGATTTGAATAACAAATTCATCACTTAATTGAATTTTTATACCATTTTTATTCTTTGACAGTATTCTGTCATTCAATGCACTTAAGAAGGAAAGGTTTTAAAGTTCAGGAAATTGGCTCTTCTGTACAAAAATAGTTTATAAATAATTGTGTTCTCAAAATAATCCAATTTTAAGGCTATTAGGAATACTATGTTTTATTGGCTCAAGTTTTACGATATTCCGTTTCATTTATTTGAGTCGACAGAAAAATACTTGTCTTAAGTAATGGTTTGTGTGTTTGTGACCAAATTCAGGTCAATTGAGTTCTTAGTTTTTTTCAGAAACGTTTCTTGAATTTTAGAGGTCTTACCTCTGATGTCTGAACGACGACATCGACCAGTTGTCACTCTGATAGCCATCTCCTGAAATGACAGATGAGTTGTCAATGCCTTCATCGTTAGTGTTGGTTGTGGTGGTCGGCGACAGAGTTTCGTTTGGAATCTCGTCAGGACTTGAAGTCGAAGGACTACTAATTGTTTGATTCGACTCATCTTCTTCTGGTTTGATATCAAAAACGCTAGAACTGACTTCAATTTCCTCCGGGGATGTAATCGAATCGGATTCTTGTCTTTGCTTATTGTTTTGAATGTCAACTGAAAAGATTTTTCATTATATTTGTTATGGAGTTAACTAAACATTTGCAAGCTTATGGTAATTTAAGTTTTCTTCAGACAAAAGACTTTATTCTTCTCTCAAATTTGATGGAAAATTCCTTTTCTATTGTTCTTTGAGATGATTCGGGACTTCATTTTTTTAATTCTATTATTTTGAATCATTTGTTGAGATAACAAAAAGTATTTTCACATTATTTTTACAGATCGTTAGTTCTATTATTCGATTAGAAGTAGAGATCATAAACATTAAAGTCTACTAAAATTTTTTCCTAACTCTTTGAATAATATTTTTTGCCTGAATTTTAATCAATAGTTAGTTTGGAGGGAAATATAATTTTCTTCAATTATCTCCAAAATATCCACAATTCATTTGCAAAATTAGTTAAAAATCAGATAAATTTCAGTTTAAGTTTGATTAATAGATTCCTCTATTATTCAACTGAAACAATAGTTATCAGTGAAAAGAAGAGCAACAAATTTAATAATTAGTAAGAAATCTAATTATTTTAAGCTCTAATGGTTTCGTGATACAAAATAATCAATTTGAGCTTGACAACAATAAAAAATGAAAAATATCATTTTCATTTGACCTAAACTTTTCAATTTAATCCATTCAACTGTAGTTGCATCCTAGTTGTATTTAAAGCTCTTATGAAACGGGAAATATCTTCAAATCCTTTAATAATTGTTTTTCGATTTTCTATGCTTGTTATCAGAAACAGTTTTAAAATATTTTTCCCTTTACTTAAATTATTTTTTTAGCAGAATTAAGGAAATGATTAAAACCAGGGATTCACAAGGTGATTTTAGGGGGATATATTGAGGAAATAGTATCTTATTTTTCAGGCTAAATCTAGGGGATATATTTCAAAAATGGTTGATAAAAATGGTGACCGGAAAGGTCTATTTTCCGCCATTTTGTTCATAAATAGACTTATTTCAGGTAATTTTAAACTTAAACTAACTTAATTAAGCCACAATTAAAGTAATTTATCAAGTTTTAAGTCTGAACTCCTTAAAATAACATAGATAAAACGCTGATTTTTCTGCCCCAATTATAAAAATGACAATTTTTAAGGTAAGTCATGTTTTTTGTGTTTTTATGGCACATTTTTTTAAAATCTAGGGGATAAATGACCAAATCTCGAACCTAGGGGAATATTTTAGAAAATTCTCCTTGAACATCCCTGATTAAAAAACTAAAAATCTGATCAAATTTGAAGATAAATGAAATTCATTGCAAATATTGATAGTCTTCTGAATAATGACTCTAATCGGGGAAAGGAATAAAAATGAAAAGAGAGGAGTTTTCAAATTATAATTCTTTGATTCGTGATTTACTCACAACTCTTGTTCTTTTTATTAGATCCGAGAATAATTATCGGGAAAAGTCGTGAATAATATATCTTTTTTGTAGTCAATAATTAAATACAGAATTCATTTAATTTTAATTCAATTGAATTTTTTAACAGTTATGAAACGGATTTTGAAGTGATTTATAAATTTTCATTAAAACCATCGTTAAGTCGATTTATTTATGATTGAAAATGAAATAATTGGCGAAATTGATAAAAAATTGATATTTATTTGATTTACTCCTAAATATGATTCACGAAAAAATCATTTAAAAAATAGCTCCTTATAAGAACTAAACTCCAATTTTTATTCTTATATATTAACCATTATTATTATTATTACTATTATTATAGTATTATATTTTCATAATTCAAAAAACAGATGCTTTCAAATGTTTGGATGAAATATTAATAAATGTGAGAATTTATAGCGATTTTCACATTAAAAACTAAGTTTAATCGCTAGATTGTATAAGTAAAAACAATTTTTCCTAACATTTATTTTTTTGGTTAAACTAAATTTAGTGCTCTGTTAATCTAAAATTGGTTGTTTTTTAGATTTTTTCCCCAGATAATTGTATTATTTGAGGCAAATAATCTTTATTTTGAAGTTTTGAGTAATAATTTGTGGTAAAAATAATGTAATTTTAATCGATTATCGCGATTTCAGTCATTTTTTCCTATGAAAGTGATTTAATGCAAGTTTTCAAAATAAAATCATTTATTTAACAATATATCATTTTATTAAAATTTATAATAAAAAGCTATTCTTTCTTTTCAATTTACAACATCTGTTACTTTTGTATTTAATTTTGAAGAATTATGCTCTGAACTAGGCTTCGAAATATTTATTCATAAAATTGAAGCTAGATCCTTTCAAACAAAAGTCAATGATTCACTCGATACTTCATAGAGTTTCTGGTAAAATATTAAATGCTATAAATGATGGCAGCCGTGAGGACAGGCACTCAATTATTAAGGGGTTCTATGGATAGACCATTGTTTCACTTCTTATTTAATGCTGTCATAAACTATTCTGTTGGGAATTCACACAAAAAAGTAATAAAATATAAAAACTTCAAAGATTTGGTTGTCTTTATATTGTTTGTAAGAAGAAAATAAAGTGTATATTTACCGGACTTTTTATTATTATTCTTGTTTTTATTCTGTTTTAATTCCTTAAGAATCTCTGTTAAGAAAAATAGATGTGTTAATCTCAGTCACATTATTGAAAGAAAGATTAAATTTCATAGCATTAAGATCAGGAAATATTGGTAGAAATGAAGTCTTTACCGGTGCCATCCCTCAAAAGTAATAACGTTCGAGATCCTTCTTTACATAATGTCTTGTAGATTGTATCCAATGAATATCCGGGTAAATAGGTGTGATATAGAGCCACGACGGCGTATAATAGTTCTGTCGGTGCAGTCAACTAAAACAATTAAAAATATTGTGATTTCATTGATTTCCGAAAATACTTTAAATTGATTAATAAAAAAAGAGAAATAAGTTTTAATAATTTTCTGTTAATCAAATTTATTTTCAAAAACACTTTAAAAAATGAAAATGTTTTTCGATTTTTTTGTTTGTTTTTAGTTTTATTTGAAAACATTTTCTGTTTTAAATAAATCAAGTCTTAAATGATTCTTCTGTTTAGAAGAGATATCGAAGAAACTAAATTTTCAAGTTTTTGCTCTCAACATAAGAAATGAATAAATTATTTGATTCTAAATCATTAGATTTATTTGTGTGTAAATTCTGTCTTAAATGTGTTTGAAAATTACTTTTTCTGCAGAAAAGTGTCGGACATATACGACAAATGTCAGACGTTTTCATTAACAAAATAATTAACTTTTTCCGAATAAATAGCAGACATGTGCAAGGTTCGTGATCCTTGGGGAATATAGCAGGATACCTCAGACCAAAATCTAGAGGGGTA
>JAQIWP010001392.1:0-15344 GCA_034695525.1 Euzetes globulus
GATATGTTTTTGAGTTCAATCGGAAGACTCTATGAATTGGGTCTCAACCCTATCATTGAGAACTTATACCCAAAGGTGGAGTGGCCGGTTGCCAGAGGAACTCAGTCTATTAGCTCACTCATTGAATGGGATCACTCGGACACTCTGTTCATCAGAAAATTTCCGGATTATTGTTTTAGACCCACAGCTTCCGACATGAATGTAGCCATCGATTTAAGTCAACCTTACCGTGCTCATTTACCCGACCATATGATTGATGGCAATGTCTTACTCCCAGCAATGGGCTACCTGATGCTGGCCTGGCAGCGAATGGCCGATTATTATGCAAAAAGCTGGAGTGAAGTTCCCGTCGTCTTCGAAGACGTTCAGTTCAGAAGACCTATATTTCTGTCGGAAACAGATGTGACTAAAATTAAGGTCAAATATTTCAATAAAACAGGTCAGTCATCTTCTACATAGAATTCAGGTTTATTTAAATTCTACCTTCTAGGTGATTTTTCAATCGAGGAAAGTGGTCTTGTCTGTTGTTATGGAAAAATACGAACCAAAGATGATCTGGATCTCAATGTACAGCATTTTATCGAAGAACTCGATATTAAAAATAGAAATTTTAAGATAAATTTGGAAAATAGCGATATTTATGGCCGAGAGCTTAGAGTTGTTGGCTTTGATCATGGTCCAATGTACCAGAAGCTCAAATCATTTAAAACCAATGACTTCGAGACATATTGTGGTGAAGTGGAATGGGATGGAAATTGGGTCACATTCATGGACGCACTTCTGCAAAGTCTAGCTCTACCGCTGGCATTGAAAAAATTAATGGTTCCGGTTATGATTCAGTCTTTGAGGTGTGATCCAAGACTACTCCAAGAAGCAATTGATGCCAACAGAGTATATGAAACGGAAGAAAATGTTCTGGAAGGTGAAAAAATTAATAACTTAAACAATTGGAAAGAAGAAGAAATTGATGATTGGAAAGAAGATGTCAAAAATAAATTAGAACAGGGTCCTTTGGATGAAGAACAAGGAAGGGGAATGATTGAGAAACTTATTAATGAAAGGAATCACACCTATAAAGCTGTTCTTCCATATTATGTGGACACTAATTGCCGAATGATTGTCACACATGGAGTAGAATTAGAAGGACTCAAAAAGACAAACAGAATAATTCTGATCTTAATATCAGCAAAGAATTAATGAACAAATTTATGATTGATATAAAAGACGAACACATTTTCCTCAAAGAGCTGTTGAAGGGATGTGTCGATGAGAACCAAAATGTGGACCCCAAAAAAATAATACTGACCTTTTTGCTAAAGTACATGATTCCAGTGTTTATGAGATAGCCTGGCATTAGATTGAGATGACCAGGAATTTAGAAAAGTGATAATTTTATTGAAAAGTAGTGATAAGTTGGAATTACAAAAGTATAAATATACAAAAATTATTTTCTGATCACTCTTTAATGGAAACAATGTTGAACTTCGTCTTTAAGGACCGTCTACAGACCGTCTGTATAATCAAGGCTAAACTGAAGCGCGACATTCAGAGTAAACCTGACATACCTTCAAAACTGGCAAAAATTAGCGAAGAATTGAAAGAATTTGGCGGCAAAGGTCTGGTCAGCAAAGACATGAATGAGATACTCCAGAACTCTTTCAAACGAGCTAAACTGTACACTACTTACCGGCTCAATATGAAGAGTAAATTTAGCAAGATCAAACTTAATGTTGGAAAAAAATTCTTGCAAATTAGTGGAAAACTACTTATTATTAAACCATTTGATGTCAAACAAATCAAGAGTTCAGAAGATGTGACTGAAAATATTAAAAGCGCTTATTTTCTGTCAGAAAAGGTATTTTTATTTGTAAATAGTCTGGTTTTTATTTTGAACTATCTCAAATTTTCAGGGACTTGATAAAAACGTCAGCTTTGAAGTTTTAAGTTCAAAGGATAACGACGATTTTGACATGAACACTGTTTTCAACTCAATTTCAGCCACAATCAATAATTATCTTCCATAAAAATTGCTGTTTTATTCACTTGATATTCTATAAATTTATCTTTATAAACTATTAGGGAAGTAATAGGTTTATTGAATATTGAGATTAATTATCAATGGAGTTTACTTAAACTTAACAAATGCTTAAACTTAACTATTTCATTATTTTGTTCAAGAAAACACTAATAAAATACTTCAAAATAACAGTTTTCATAGAAAAAATTTTCCACAAATCAATTATTAATGAAATACACAAATAAACTGAATATTAATTGTAGTCTTTGCCGTCAATTTGGTGGATTAGAACGATCATAATTTTATTGAAATTACAACCTAGCAAGAACGCAGTTCTCATTAAATAATCAAACATTTTGGTATAAGTCTAGAATATGACACACTTTTACAACAATGGGAAATTTTTATTCAAAAATTGAAAAAATAAACGAATTTTAAATAAAAGATTCAAATTGAAATTTAAAGATGAGCGAGCAACAATAGTTTTCTTTGATTTGATTTTGATTTGTCTAGGTTAGGTTAGATTAAGTTTTTAATTGTTGTAAAAGTGTGTCATATTCTAGACTTGTTCCCATTTGTCGCACAGACTGGCAGTCAGTTCGATGTCAAGTGAGTTACCGAAGAATTTACCACAAAAGAACAAAGATTGGAAAGAGTTGGTTCAATAGGACTGACATTCAAAAACACGTGGATATTGGATCGTTTGGATGGAAACAGGGTTCGGATTTTCGACCGCAAGAAAAGGGATTCATATTTTTTATTCGAACCTTTCGAATGGAATGTCACAGATTGTAGTCATAGGAAACGAGGCATATGTAGAGCCCCACTATTCGTCACACAATTGGATGACTTCCTGTTTAGTAAAGTTGGCGAAACTGTCAATTGTTTGACTAATAGTACGAAAATATACTTTATTCTGTTCAACATCGACAGTCGGCCCAAATACTGTGTGACTGAAATGGGAAGAGATATCTCGGATGAGGTCTGACCTAAGAATACATTGAATCTCTTTAATCAAATGATCACTTTCAGTATAAGTCTTACTCACAACTGAAGCCTTTGTTCGGAGAATGTTTTGGGAACTATTCGATGGACAAAACCGATCCCTTAGTCCATTTGGCACTTTTTCTTGGAGTTGTTGGGGTCATCCTTCTGATTGGTATTTGTGTAATATATTTCTTCCAAAAACCAATCTTAGAAAAGGCTAATTCAGGAATTACATCAACGGTACGGCCGACGAGTCAGCGCTGAAGACAAGGACTTTCATTTGAAGTTCTCTCTAAAAATTTTACATTTGAGAACATTTTCGATAAATTTATTTCAAAATCTTTATTAAATGACTCGAAAAACAATAAATTCTGTTCTCTATTACAATAAGATTCAATCAATTCTTGTTCTTTTCAGTGGAAGCAATGAGTGGTGTCTTTGTTAATGGGATGTCGTGTAAAAAACTGCAGGTTTTGAGAGTTTTAAGAAAGTCAATGACAATGACATCAATAATAATTAATTAATACTTGATTTTAATTCTAAAATAAACATCTACTTGATAACTCCTTGATTTTTTAATACCAATTCCTTGTTTTTCATTGGAGGACCACACTATTCACTTTTAGAAAAGGGCTCCGAATAGGTTTAAAAACTGAGTGAAGGTATCGATGAATTGTCGCAGAAATGATTTAATAAATTTCCATAAAATTTATATTTGTCTGCGGGTGAACTTATCCATCAGAATTCATATTACAAATTATTGTCTCAAATTAATTTTGGTGCAAATTATTTAAACAGTTTATGAATATATTTCAACGGGTCCTCAAACCATTCACTAAATTCGTCTCTAATTCCAAAATTTTAAATTTATTTGAAGAATGATAAAAATAGTAATGATTTCCCTTCTGTCCACTCTTACTCTGTCCGTCGGAAATGAGTCCAAATGGTGTTCTGTAGTCAAACCTAATGGAAAGTATATGGATTTGGAAGTTTTTTCCCGCTATAAATTTGTACAAGATGGATATCCAGAGTTAAAAGTCCTTATGTCAAATAAAGCCGGTTATCAGTGTATGTTCGATGTCATCAAACAGGAAGACAGTGGACAGTTCATGCCCGTCATCACTGATGAGTCCCTGATCAAAACAGATGTCTCGAATGTCTTCAAAAGATTCCGAGCTTCAAAACAATTGTCGAACACAACCACTAAAAATTATTACAACTGCGAAGTCAGACAATTGGTAACCATTTATGCAAATATTCATTGAATTTGAAATAAATTTTTCATTTGTCGCACAGACTGACAGTCAGTCCGATGTCAAGTGTGTTACCGAGGAATTGACCACAAAAGTACAAATAGAGGAAAATATTGGTTCAATGGGACTGACATTCATAAACAGTTGGATTGTGAAGGGGTTGTTTCCAAATGTGGTATTGATTTACAACCGCAAGAAAAGGGATTCATATTTTGTATTCGAACCTTTCGAACGAAAAGTCACAGATTGTAGAAATAACTCGATATACAAGTGCCAGAAACCACAAATGGATGACATCTTGTTCAGTAAAGTTGGCGGAGTTATTGACGGTAACACCAATGACACGTCCATATACTTTATTCTGTTCAATATTGACGGTCAGCCCAAATACTGTGTGACTGAAATGAGAAGGAATATCTCCGATGAGGTCTGACTTAAGAATACATTGAATCTCTTTAATTAAATGATTACTTTCAGTGTAAGTCTTCCTCACAACTGAGGCCTTTGTTTGACGAGTGCTTCGAAGGATCGCACAAATCGATTAATCCATTAGTTTGGGTGGCAGTGGTTTTGGCCGTAATTGTCATTATCGTTGAGGTTCAAGTCATTTATAGTCTTGTTTACAGTAAAAGTGATGAAAAGTCTTCGGCCCCACACAAACATCTACCGAATAGGTCTTCTAAGCACTAAGTGAAACATTTGTATTTTATAGCAATGATTGCAAAAATGTTTCAACAAATTGTCTCAAAATTTATTTATTTATTACTCATTAAACTAATTGTCATATATTTTGTTGTGTTTTCTATTATAATAAGATTCAGTCAATTATTATTCTTTTCGGTAGAAGTAATCAGTATCATCCTTGTCAATCTCTGCGCTACTGAGAGATATTGTGATAATGAATATCCCTTTTCAATATACCGTATTCCCTCACATTGAACGGCATGCCGGTTTTGAGTGAGGGAAATATTTTAAAACAAATAAGTTGTAGTTTTGTTTTTAACCATTAATTCTTCAATTAAGTTAATATTATGGCAAATAAAACACATAATATTCCATATTGCCGAACTTTCCCTATCTGGCAGTTTTGGCTGTTTTTGAAATTCAGGTCAATCACCATGGGGGATTTCATGCGCCAGATCCTCCATGTAGAAAAATTTCTACGAAATTTCCCAGTTTTTATGGGACTTTTTTTCAAACCTAGGGATAAAATAACCAAATCTCAGTCTAAGGGGAATAATTCGGAAAATACCCAGTGCACATGCCTGGTTTTAAATGATTAGTAAAAATAACACTGAAGCAATTAAGATGATTTATTTTTATCCAAAATTTAATGTGATTAGCTAGAGTTCAAATTTAAAGAGACATCTAGTAATATCTCTTTAAGGACAGAAGGTGTGGCCTAATTTTGTTGAGATTTTGAAAAATCCAATTGATTCAACCAATCAGTAATTAGTTATGTCCGGAAAAATCTTTCTTATTTTAAAGTAATTAACTAAAAGGTTTGATTTTAAACAATTTTCCAAAACAATAAATGGGTTTTACTGTATTTCACTAAATTTTAATTTAATAATGTTTTGTAGGCGCGAGCCGTCGGTAAAAACTTTGCTGTGATTTGATTGGTTTGTGAAGAATTTACAGATTGTTGGGCTCTCGACCTTAAAGAGATATTATGATCCAGTAACTTTGAAAGTAACGCGCGCCCATCGGGCAATGTTGGGCCATAAAAGTCGCTTTTCCGATCTTTTTGTTAATGATATATTTCTCATTAATCTGATGAACCGGAATTTAAGTCCACCGAAAACGTTGAGTCGATTGATAGGAATGTCAACAGAAATGTCACAACAGTTCAGACCAACGCTTATATCGAAAATTAATACCGGATTTCAGTTGTCTTTAGTGGCCATCACTCTGTCGGCCCCTGTATTTGGATTTACAGAACATTGGCTGTTGACTGTCATACAGTTGGCCACTGGCGCTACGACTCTGAGCTCTGGTCTGATTTATTTGAAGCGTTTGAGGCCTTCCCTCACATGAGTCCAGTTTTTGTTTCACTTCTTTTTTGTAATATTTGTTTAAATAATGTTTTCATAAAATTAATGTATTTTTTATTTAGAAATTGTTTTTAATTATTAAAGATTATGAGTAATAAAGAAATTAAGGCATTCATTGAATATCTTCTTCTGAGTCAACAACAGATCCGATTCAGTGATGGCTTTACTTATGGAATAAAACGAATTTCTTTGATTTTTCTGCACTTCTCTCTGACTTTGGTATCGATATAATCACGAATTCGTGGCGAAGATATTTGCAAATGAATTGTCTCCAGTCTTGACAGTCGGCTCAGAATATCGGCCGTCCATTCGGTAGCATCGAGTTTTGGTCCATGCAGTTTCAATAATCGGAGTTTCGGTAAATACAAGTCAATGTCTGTCAGTATTCTCTCTGTTATAAGATTTCCGTCAATAAACCAGAAGTGAATATCCAAATGAGTCAACTCTTTGAAGCCTTTGAAAGTTTCAAATGAAAACAATTCAACGAATGATTTGATACTTAGATTGTTTGTGTTTCGGTATACTATGAGTTTCAAACGTTTTATTTGCTTTAATTGTGAGAACACTTCTTCAGACATCCAATCATTCGGTTTATCGATTTTAAACCGAAGACTAAGACTTTTCAAATGTTTGCAATTCTGTGCAATTGGTTTGAGTGCCGACAAACCCACAGCTTCTTCCGGATAATTACGGAAAATTTTATCAATTCCCAAGTGAACCAGTTCCGTTAACTTGGAGATTATTTTCAACAGACATTGTAATTCTTTTTTAAACCAAAAATTCCCATTTAAACCAATTATATCCAAATGTGTAATTCTGTTTCCATTATGGTAATCGAGGAAAACTCGAAACCAATCAAAATGTTCACATTTTAAATCAAATACAACTAATTTTTTCAAATTTTTAAATTGAATGTCATTGAAGTTATTGTGTGAAAACTGAAGTTTTGGCTCTTGGTTTAAACTGAACAGTACTTTAGGCATATGTATAAATAGAATTGAAACCAATTGTGAGCCAAACTTCTCAAAGAATTTTCTTTGGATGTCTTCCTCCACATAATGGAAAAAAGTGTAGAAATGAGTCAAATTATTGGAGTATTTAATAACCAATTTTATGACTTTGTTGTGATTAATATCGGAATGAGATCCAAACCAAATTCGTTTTATATTTGGAAATCTCTTCAGAACATTTTCCAATCTTTTTAATAGTTTTCTGTTTCTGAAAGATAAGTTGAAATTCAATCTTGTGAGCTTGACGAAGACAGTCCTCTGGAACTGTTTGGACACACATTCGAGTCTGAATTTGTCTTCGAGTGACAAATACTGGAGAATAACTTCAGACAAATCATCGCAAATACGTTCACTAAATGATTGTCTCATTTCCGAAACATTGAACGACATTTCAGACAAATATATAAAGACTTAATTAATTTGATTACAACAACACTTGGATAAAATTAAGATCGAGCACAATATAAGTGAATCTCTCGAATAAATTGAAAGAAATGACAGGTTTTCTGCATTTTATGGATATTTAAATAGAAATTCAAAACCAGAGATAAATTGATAAGAAATGAGAACCAAAGTTGTGTTCAGTTTTCATCGAATCCTTTACTTATTTTTCAGTGAAATCTTTGGATTAACAGATTATCTGCAGATTAACGACCGGACATTTTAAAAGAACGGTGGCTAATCTGTATTTAGAAAGGTGTTAAACCTGATAATATATGTTATCTTAGTCTTGTTTAAATATTAAGTCAACTAAAAGTATTCAAAATTGACTTTTTTTTAAACAATTTATTAAAGCATTTAAAACCAGACTCAGGACTAAATGAACTGAAATAATGACCGAAACTCTGAAATTTAAAGGAAAGGGAGGAACAGACAAAAATCTAAAACAAGAGATAACTCGAAAATATTTTTCATTTATTCAACGATTAAAACATTTAAGAAATAAATTCAATAATATACTGAACGAAAAGTTATTTGAAAATCACTGAAGAAATTACAAAATTCTTTGAAATGACTGTTAATTATAACTGAATTGCAATAAAAAATACGGAAATCTTGTGATTAAATGAGAGAATTAGCTGACAATCCATAAAATGCTTGATTTGAGGGTCGAATGACTTCAAAAAATGACCGAAACTCTGAAAATGGAGACAAAAAAAACAAAAATCAATGAAATTGAAAATAAACACAAGTCTTGGACAGAAAAGCCGAGACCTGTTAGCCGTTGGCCAACACTTACTCGTCATCCGAGTCGACATCGAATATGTCAACCTCTTGATCGTCGATGTTGTCCTCCAGGCGTTCCCTATAGTACTGCTGTTTAGCCTTTTCCGACTCATTCAACTTAAACTGTTTATTGAAGTCTTTAATGGCATCCATATGCTGATCGGACAACAGATGGTTGGCCACATCCTGACGGGTATAACCCGTGAACTTACATAACTTGCATTTGACTGTAATCGACAACATTCTGAAAAACGAAAATCCAAATCAATTGAAATAAACTGAAGCAAAAAAAAAGGGGATTACCCTTCGCTCAGGGCTCTCAGTTGTTGGAGATTTTCTTCGATGTCTTTGTAATAGTCGAACGGTTCCAGTCGTTGCAGTTCGCAAAGAGGCAACAGATTTGAGTTGACTTCAGACTCACTTCTGGTCAGTTCAGAGTTAATGTCATCGGCGGTGATGTCACTCCATTTGAAAGACGGATAGTAAGTCTTGCTGTCAATGAGACGGCGCCGGCTGTCCAACAGCTCGATAACGTTGCGCCGAATTTTGCGCTGTTTGATGGCCAACGAGTTTTCGGTGAACTCCCGAAGCGATTCCTTTGACTTCATGAGTGTACTGATGTTAAACCGAATGACATTCACTTTAGTCATGTCCTCCGCAGACATTTCCGAATCGAAGATTATCTAAACATTACAACAAAAGAAAGTGTTTACAAACAAATCATATGAAAATTGGGTGAACAGGTCTGACCTCTGCGTCGTATTCGGGATCGTATGCTTTCATAGTTGTCTTGTTGTATCCGAGACCACAAATGGCGCCGACATATTCAGTCCTATCCTTATTAGCTCTGAGCTGAACTCTTGGCGCGAACAGGAGAGCCATCAGCGCCGCAAAGCCTCTGATGTTCGGCATAAGTGTTGTGTCCCGAAGATTAATATTACCGCTGTTTTGGCCCAAACCCATACTGGAGGCCACCAGAAGGCGGGTATGCTTTGAGAGATAGTCCGGCTCTAAGACAACACAATTGACTGAACCCTTGTCGATGGCAACCGACCGGTGAGAGGTCTGACGGGAAACACCAGTAAAGTGGCACTGAATTCAAATTAAATTAAATGTCAATAAAGAAGACAATAAAAGTGAAGACAGGGCTTACCTCAAGCGGACTGTAGGGACCTCTCAGTGATATCTTTTCGTGAGTTCTGATATTCATTCCCTTGTCTTCCGGATTGAACTTAACTTCGATCTGAAAGGAGATAATCAAAAAAAATTGTTCAAAACCTCAAATGTGAAGACTAGTGGACAGACCTCAACGACATCGTCGGGATTATAAACACCAATTTGGTCGATCCTCTCGAGTCTGAGCGGACCCTCGGAGTCATCGCGAGTCAGTTGAGCTCTTCGTCTCTGTTCGTGATTGAGTCGGGACGGAGGGTTTTCCTCCCACTTATCGGCAAAGCCTATTTCAATCAGCATATCGTTGAAAGACTCTTCTCTGTTGACGTTATCGAACAGTTCCAGTCGTACGACACGATTGACAACAGAATAGATTTTGGCTAAAAATAGAAGAGTTGTTCAAAAAGATTGAATCAAATTCTTGGATAAAAACCAAAATACCAGTCATTGTGCTCTTCTTTTCGACAAATTTCTTGAAGTATTCAATGGCTTTCTTAGACCAACAGCTGTCGTGACAACTGATTGGCGACGGACTGACTTCGGAGAGGGCACACCTGAAGGCCTGCGGCGGTATATCGAATAGTCTTTGAGGTGTACTTCCCTGAAGGAGTGCCATTTCCCTTACGTTATACACGGCTTTGGTCACTCCATAGTCAATGAAGAAGATTTGGGCCTAAGAACCAAAAACAAGTGTCAACAGACAAAAGTCAAGATACTGCCGAAGGGGACAGAACAGACCAGTGAGACTTCTTTAGTTCCTGGAACGTACTCCAAGTTATCGATTCGGGCCCTGCCGTGCATTTTGCCGCCGTCTGATTGGACCAGTTCTCCGATGACCAGATCCCCGATCTGTATGATCTCCGACTCGCAGGGAATGCTCTCAATTTCATATGAGATAATGGCCGACAACTCATTCAAGAAATCTTTGGTCACATCAGCCGCGTATTGAGCGAAGAAGAGGTCAGGCCTTTCGATCCAAGTGATGCGGATCTCCATTTCGGAACAATCGAAGGCCGGCAGTTGGAGTCGGGTCAGCTTCATTCTGGTCAAGACGTGCGGAACAGATATGCGCTTCGAGTTAAATGTCAGCTTTTTTTGCTGTTCTTCTATTTTGAATCTTAGGACAGGGTTTAAAAAGTTAGTCAATAGTCTTAAAAAATCACAGGAAATACTTTTCTAATGTCTTCAACTGGTCATCGATGACACTGTTTTGCAGTTTAGGCAAATCCTTATTGATCTCCCGGTGCCCGCGCATAGCAACGGCCACATAAACGGCTGTCTTAATCATTGTTTCCTTCAGATCTTTTCGGGCCAACCGTTGAATCGCAGAATTGGTGCCCAGACTAGAGTTGGTCGATATCTCAGACATTGGCGTAAACCTGTCCTCAGTCTTGAAAGTGGACAGAGAGGACTGACTGCTGTTAATCAGTTCCCTTTTGATAATGTCGGGAATGTGCAGATCGAACGCCTCCTTTAGCGGGTGCTTGTCGTCCAGGAATGTCAGGTAAGCCTTCGTGTCCTCAAAGTTAATGTCTATTCTTTTGGAACAGATGGAGAATATCTTTCTTATTGAGTGCGTATACAACGGGCCGTGATTTGCCGGCAGTCCCTGAATGGCCACCGTATCCATCGGGTCCTTATTGCACAGGTCTTTGGCAATGCGCTCGACTTCGATCTCATTTCGGGTGAAGTAATTGGGATAAAAAGCGGCGCACATCACAACCTGTGCTCAAGAAATGATAATTCAAATAAAACAAAAACAAAGAGCTGTTTATCTCATACCTTAAGAATGAGCTCTTCCTCGTTGCGGTTGCGACGGAGGTTGGGTCGAGCCTGAATGGCAATGTTCTCGCGGCCCAGTCTGGCCATCAGTTCGCCGATCATGTAATCGACTTCTCTGACCCGTTTGTATTGAATGTAATTCTGTTTACACCAATTGTCGGCCATTTTCGGGTCGGCGTCGAATTCTGAGGCAAATTTCTTAAACGTTTTGTAGGCATTCAAGTGTGCGATCGAATCACTGAAGGAACGGTCGGCCCACGCCATCCGTGACTTATATGCACACAAACCCTGACCAAAGTCCCGGCGGAACATACCTTCAAATTGAGGTTAAGGCACATTATTAGTACAAAAATATAGAAATTAGTAAAAAATTGATTTGAATTTCACTAAAGTATAGCAAATGAGAGGAACGGCTACAAACCCTGAGTGGACAGACAGGCGGCGATGATAATGCAGTCCTCGAGCACATCGAACACATGTCCCATACAAATGAGTTTTCCCAGACGTATGTCAATCGGCAGATGAGATATAATCCTTCCTAAAGTGGTCAGATCTCCGTCTTCTTCTTCATAATAGACCCGACCCCTATGAGTGGTCATAATAGCGAAGGCGCCCACCTGTTTCAGCTGCAGAACAGAGTGGTAGATGTCGGCCAAGTCGGGTGGCGTCAGCGCCAGTCCCAGCAGATCCTTAGGCGGGCCCATGTTCAGCATCTTGACCCGGAGTATAGACAGGTCAAGCGGCGAACGGTTCAGCTCAGGCGGACTGTAGTCAGTTAGTGAGGATTTCCAGAAACTATCAGTAATTAATCGATAAACTCGACCGTTAGCACAACGTCCGGCCCGACCCGCTCTTTGTGTACAGTTGGCTCTGGACGCCCACTCCATCTTCAGCACAGGTATGTGGGTCTCGAAGTCCATCACCAGATTTTTGGTCAGACAGAAGTCGATGACGTACTCGACGTCCGGCACTGTTATTGAACTTTCAGCTATATTTGTGGCCAAAATAATCTTCCGTTCTCTGCCTCGGGGAGGGTTGAACACCAGATTCTGTTTCTCCAGTGGTATGGATGAGTGCAACGGATAGATAACCCACTGCTGGTTAATCTTCTCTCGACTCTTGTCCAGTCTTGCCTTCAATTCGTGGATCTCTTCTAAGCCGGGAAGGAATACGAGAACAGATCCGCGCGAACCCGTCTTCTCCCCTATAAGTGGACAGAATAGTTATAAATTAAGAGGAAAAGACATCAATAAAAGCAATCAGACGGGACATACCTTCCATCATTTGCAACCCTTTTTCTAGTATATGGACGGCCACATCCATGGCTTCTTGCGAGACACAGGGCCCCTCCTTCTCCATCGGATGGAAGGTCCGGTACCTGATGTCATGCACAGTCTCGGGGAACCTCAACTCTTTCTTAATGTTGTTCATAAACCAGATGTGCAACTGTTGAGCCTTTTCCTTGATGTGGATATGGGCCGGTCCCACACTACTGACCATCTCTTCATTGTTGTCGAAGGTCTCGAGTTTGAAATACTCTTTCAGTTCAGTGACATCGAAGGTGGCGGACATCAGAATGATTTTCACCGAATGATTCTTTGTGTTTATCATCTTCTTGATGACCAGTAATAGGAGGTCCGTCTCTATGGACCGTTCGTGGACTTCATCGATGATGATGTGCGAGAAATTGTCCAAATTCTGCTGATTTATCAGTTTTTGAAGGAGAACACCGGTTGTGCAATAGCACAGGCGGGTCTCTGCACTCACTTTCGTCCGGTCCATACCTACGGATTGAAGACAAAAAAAAGGTAATTAATTAACAAAACTTTGATTAAAAGGAAATGACAGGAAATACAGACCTATTTGGTATCCAATAATAGTTCCCAACTCCCAGCTCCTCTCCTGTGCCACTCTGGCCGCTATGGAACGGGCAGCGATACGTCTGGGCTGTGTCACGACAATATTGAAGGGCACTCCTTTGTCGGCGCAGTCGTCGGCAATATATTGGGGCACTTGAGTGGTCTTTCCGCAGCCGGTCGTGCCTTCGATGATCACAATTCTGTTGGCGATCACCGCTTTCAAGATTTTGTCCTCATATTCACTGATCGGCAGCTTCTGGCGGCGCGGCTTAACTGTAAAATACCGGTCAATGAGTGCAGTCGTGTCCTCGTCTTCAGCGATCGGATCCATTTTCTCCAACGGCTGGTAAGTGCCCACACTCTCGATGTTTGTCGACACAGATGTCTGCAGTGATAGTGTCGATATGTGGGCACTTCCGAACGACTGGTGGACAGGTGTTTCTCTGTTCGGAGTCTGGCTTCGGGACTGACTATCTCTGCTTTCCTTCTCTTCTCTTTTCAATTGCTTTAAAGACAATTAAAAACAATTAAATAATTTGTCATAACTTCGGCCAACAAATCAATGGCTGACCACTACTGACCATAACTCTTTGGCGCTCCTTTTCCTTGGCTTCTTCCACATATTGACGGCCTAAGTATTTCCTGAAGAGACAGACAAACCAATGAAACAAAAGAATGGTTAAACCAATAGCCAAAAGGACTCACTTCTCCTGTTTGTCCTCCTTTTCCTCCTTGACGTCAGGCTTGACCTCATTGGCAAAGTTGTAGTTGACCGGCGCGAACACTGACCTAAACTTAGACATATCGCCGTCCAGTTTGAAGTACTCGTCGAAGAAGCCGAGCGGAACACCAGTCCTGGCCGTCGCTCTACTGATCCGTTCCTCTTCTGTCAGACTCTCATTTGATTGTACCGTTCGTCTGTTTGCTGGACTTGTCTGTGGACCAGATGTGGACGCAGTGGGAGCTGTGGTTGCAGTCGAAGAAGTGGTCACTTTTGGTCGCACTGACTGTTGGCTAGTCGTCGGACTGGCTTCAGTGGCGGCAACTTTTGGCGGACTACCAATTCCTCTTCTATTGTTCGGCCATCGATGGCCACGACCTCTGCCACAGCCAATAGTTATGTCTGAAGTGTCCATCGGTTCCATGTGTTTCACTTCCAATGGCTTTTGGCTCACAATTTGATTATTTGTTGACGAAATCTGAGCGCCTCTGCTCTCAATGTCACTAAAGGCAGACAAATAGTTTCGGTCCTTTAGTATATTACTAAACAAATACAAGAACTATGTATACTATGTATTATAATGTACTAAATGTTGCCGAAAACACTTAACTGCATTTAAAACATAAGTAATTGGTTTTCAATATTAAGTGTTTGAAGAATAGCTTATCTGACACTTAACATTGAAACCACTATAAAGGATGACTTAAACATAAATGACTTACTTTTAATGATAAGATTATTAATAAGAACCCGGTTGGAGATCATTTCTCCGGTAAAAAAAAGTTATGCACACTGGGTGATAGCCCACCCCTCCCTGATCACTGCCAAGTAACCCTCCAAATTGTACCCGGTTTTCGAGATATTCAACTTTGAATATTTGAAAAATTGTGTCAATATTTCAGGAAATCCACCCTTGCACATCCCTGGTAATATCTCATCGATAGGTCTTTATAATATAGAGGAAACTAATACTCAAATGAGTCAACTCTTTGAAGACTTCAAACAGGCGTCACCATGGGGGGGGGGCCAACGTACTTTGCCCCTTAGACGGGATTTTTAATATTCCCCTCCCCCCCTAGACGAAGGGTCTTCTCACGTGGTGATCCCTGGTCAAATGAAAACATTCCTTGGCTAACATTGACATAAATAGAAGCAGAAAATTAGTCAAATATTTTTTATTCAAAAATTTGGGAAAATGAGACACAAATACAATAAGATTTGAAATCAAAGAATATTTAAAAATATGACTAGTACGAATTAC
>JAQIWP010001393.1:0-15340 GCA_034695525.1 Euzetes globulus
GAGAGAGAGAGAGAGAGAGAGAGAGAGAGAGAGAGAGAGAGAGAGAGAGAGAGAATTGGTTAGAATAGGAGATGAAGATAGAGAAAGGGAGGGACAGGGAGAGGAAGAAAGGATATAAGAAGGAGTGATAAACGAAAAAAAGAGAATTAGTGAGAAAAGAAGGGATGAGAAGCAAAACATAGAGTAGTGTTTGAGTGAGAATATTGTGTTAGAAGAATGAATGCCTGCCTTAACATATCCTTCACATATAAAAGATATTTCTTTTGACATAATGAACAAAACTATTCATTGATTGATATTGCAATCAATGGAATTCGTTACACACAAATGTATGGACACTGGGGTCCAGGCATCCAATGCCTAGACGTCTATATTACGTATGACCATCAATACTCCAATTGATATAACACTGTAGTGTAAGTCCGGGGCCATTAGGAACAGTATATTTACACACAATCTTATATTCATCACAACTAATATTTATATCCAACTCATTTCAATGAATTATTAATGGCATTGTATAAATTGATCTGCCAAGCAAACGGTCATATTTGCCATAATACAGTCTGACCTCGGTTTAAGATATCTTATTGTCTAAGTTAAAGCTGTTTTTGCAAGTTAAATTTCTTTTATATCACATAATTTTACATTTGTTTAGTGCTGTCGTTACGACAAAACCCCTGTCTTTTCATTCAAACCCAGAATTGTTTCGCTTTATTTCAATTGCTTTTAAAACCAAGGATTAACTTGGAACACCATGGAATAAATTATTAATTAATGAAACTTGTTAAAAAGAAATATATATTTTATTAGTTTTATAATCTGGAGCAAATATTTAATAGAGTAATTAAATACGGATTTTCAGTATTAGACTGGCGTTGTTTGAGGAAATGTGGCGCTCAAGTGTAGGTAGTTTTCAGCCTGCAATTCAGTGTGAATGGGGAGGGAGAGAGAGAGAGAGAAAATCTATAATTAGTTTAAAAAATATTCTGTGTTATCTAATGTTTGTGTAATTAATTAATTGCAAAGCAGAGCTCAAAAGCAAAGCATTTCTGGTCTAAAACAGTGTTTGCGTTTTGTCCAAAAACTGTAGATAAGGAGTGATTTTGCAAAGACAATTACCTCGATATTGGCCGGGCTATCAATGCCTGGAAACTTTGTTACAAACGTATCAAAATGCTGGCTGTGATGAGTCTGGACCAGGACTATATCCTGGCCATTATTAGCGTTTTGCCGGTCATTAATAACCGACACATGATTCGTATGATTTGTTAATAGATTTTTGGTGGCAATCGTATTGTACTCGTTATTCTGGTCATTGGCCACACCACTAATGATAATATCCCTATATATTGATAGCGAATTATTAGCATTAAATCTGTTATCACAGGACTGGTCATCAATAATATTGCGATCATTATTATAAAAGACGACACCATCGCATGGTATGACGTCCGGATGTGCGGAGCCGTCAGACGTGGCGATACTGTCGTCGCTGGTCTTCGTATTTGTCTGTGACAGCTTTTTATTTCTATTCTTGGCCTTTTTATTAGCTGTCCCAGTCGTCGTCGATTGTATGGCTGAACCACTTTCTTCTTGGACGTCACTGTCTTCGGGCCTTTTGTTTCGCTTTCTATTGTTCTGTTGTCTCAAAAAGCACAACACCATTGTTATCGTTATCAGTATTGAAAGGATTATCAGCACAACTGTTAATAAGGAGATCAGAATCACAAGAATCTTGTGTGAAGAGTTCATGTCTGTTGTCTGCTGGTGCTGGGAGTTGGGCGATATGGGCGCCGGGGCCGCCTTCACCGACGACTTCTGTGAAGCAGGCAGTTCTGTCTGAACCATCATGGTCACCTAATTTTGCAGAGTGCCAGCACAGTGGGAGAAAAACATTGGTGACACAAGAAATCAATTAATCGACTCAATTGACACATTCAATGGATTCTGTGTTAACGGTTCCGACAATTTTCTGGGCATTCAATATATAAAAGCCATTTGACAAATGGCTTTTTGGTTTGGACAAAAAAACAAGAAGTATCAAGATTGATTTACCTCGTTGCTGACGCCGAACGCGTTCGACACATACACAATGAGCTGATAGATTGGCGCCCATTCGATGTTGGTGATATTGAAGACAGGCTGGTCACTGTTGGTCAGGTTGACGATCAGCCGCTTGTTGTGGGAGTCACGGACTTCCAGGTGGAAGTCTGTGTCCTTTTCGAACATTTGCGATGTTGAACGGTGAGAATAGGAGCACTTTATATAAACACTCAGGTATGTCGTGTTCACTTTACAGTCGGTCACTGGGTTGGGCAAACTCTGGCCACTGTCGGTAACGTTGAAGGTACAGGGCTGGGCCTGATTACTGCCGACAGTGTTGTGGGCCCAACAGGTGTATACACCGAAGTCGGTCCATGTCTGGGGGATCAGGGTCAGTTTGCTACGCAAAGATTTGCTGGAGACACTGATCCGGCGCCTGTCGTCAATGTTGGCCGACTCCCAGACAAAGGTCACGTTCTCTGGGTTGGCCTTCACCTGACAAAAGATGTTTGTCGGATATGATAGAGACGTCTCAATCACCCGTTGCTGGGAAACACATTTCGGTGCGTCTGGTAGTCGACAATCAGACAGATATTTATTAATTTTAAAGTCACGTCGAATACCATCAGTGGAATGGGTTTAAGAATATTGCAGTCAATGAAAGGCATGACTAATGGACTCAAATTCATTCTGAACTAGGTTCATTTTTAGACAATTTTCTAGACAGATCTAGAATTTCTAGGAATAACTTGTACTCAAATGTCTAGGATTTGCCCTTTTCTAACCAAGTTAAGCTGATTTTTAATGAATTTTAAATTTAATTACAGCTTAGCCTCGATCATTAATTAACAAAGAGTAATTATTTAGTACTGAAGTATTAATTTATCAAACGACTGGCCCTGGTCAGACTGAACTGAAAACGATGTTAATTAAATGCAAATTAAAATTTATTAGTGATTCCAATGTTAGCTAGGTTGAATAGCAGGGTTCAATTTGAAAAGATATGGCCTAATATATTTTATTCATTGGGAGTAAAAATAAATTTTAATAACACAGGCGTTGGAAAGCCATCAGTGCTCAGGCACAGCATAAAAGGCAATAAAAGTGAAATATTATTTGGTTTCTCATTTTCAGCTCAAATATTTGTTAGCAATTTTTCATTTTGAGTAACAGAGAGTTCAGACCCTCTTTAATGGCATAGATTTTAAATAATTTTAATGCCTTTAGAATATTTGATCATTAGTTTAGGCCTAGGTTAAAGTTTTAACAATAGTTTGGCAAAACTTCTTTTTTTATCTTGCAAGTTTGTTAAATAGGTTTGCTAAAATATTTATTAATTCTGTGCTGCAAATGAAATTTGATAAGATATTGTTGGTTACTATTACTTAATATTATTTAATATTGATTCTGCTAGGTTATTTTTCCTAAACAGTTCAGCCTTTGATTAAGAGAGCTTTATTATTAAGAAAAGATGACCTATTTAGATTTTTTCCCATTATTATAATAGAACAATACATTAACTAATCAACGAATAGTTTCATGGATGTTGAATGATGAAAGCACGGCTTAAATTATTTTTACTCTTCCCTTATCTTTTTTATATAATTGAAATGTGCTTGATTGAATAAGAAAAGGCATCGCACATAGATTGTTATTTCAGTGCCTGGTGTATTAACATTTTTGAACGGAACCTTAATTGGAGAGAAACTCTGCATTGAAAGTCAATTCCAATGTTATGGTTGGGATGAAAGTTGTCTTTTATGTTCATTTTATTGAGAAAGTCATTACTTACAGAAGACTTGCACAAAGAGTTCGGTGGAGTCGCCTCTTCCCTCACTATTATAAGCGACGCATTGATATCTTCCTTCCGATTCTTGTCTGGCGTTCTTCACTATAAGCGAACTGTTGGTAATGATAATACCTGTGCAGACAAATCGATTCAAAGATTACTTGAATAGACTAATGAACAGAACAGTCACTTAAGCTAACAGTCTATTCAATCATTTTCACCGAAATTCGTTCTCAGCTTGGCATTCATTTGCCAACTGCTACATAGTTATCTTTATCATTTGATACGCTGCTGGTCGATTAAAAGCTCAGGAATATTCATTACTTCCGAGCTAGGTATGACAATCTACTTTTTCAATCAAATCTGAGTATCAATGTTTCGAAAAAAAGATCCGGATTTGTTTTCAAGTAAATAACACCGACATAACTTCAACTACAACTTGTTCTGTTTGTTTCTATTACATATTATATTCCATGTCTAATTTGGTGAATGTCCATTAATGTAAACATGTTGATTTTGCCAGAATAACCTAAAAACCATGTTTGCTATAAATCAGAACTAATTCTATTATAAGTTTCGTCTTACATAACCCGGTTTACAAAAAAATGGACCTGAAGCCTTGCAATAATATTGCAATAATCAAGTAGAAAAATTAGCCAAATATTAAGCTAATGTTAAGATAATTTAAAAAGATGATGATTGTTCATTAGATGCAAGTTTGCGTCAAGCACAGCACAGCCCAGCACAATTAGCATTTTGAGGAATTATCGGAGAGAATGATGAAAATGTTTCTGGATTAGTTTTTGTTGAATGCCGTGTTGATATGCATTACATACATAACAATATTATAGCGGGTTTATAGCCAACACTCAGGAGTATTTTCCTTTGCATTAATCATACCTTTGGCCACGTCTTGTATTAACTCTTTCCTATTGAATAACCATCTGATGTGCGTTGGTTTGGGATTACTGCTGACATTGCACTCCAGCAGAATCTCATTCGACTCGTAAACGGTTACCATTTCAGTGATCGAACCGACTTTGAGGGTTACGTTCGGCATAACTATGTTTTTTTGGCCAACAAAGACCACAATAAAAAAACTCAATCATAAAATGGTAATTTTAGAAACAAGGCAACAAAATTGTCAAGCTCCATAACTGTTTTTATTATCCTAACAAATAATTTCTTTATGAGTTCATACTCTTCTCTATAGATTACTTTAAAATATGAAACTTTATTAGATCTAGATTGTTTTTATAGAAATTTATGTTATTGTCTTTGTGAGGCATTCCCTGAATGCTTGTTCTTGAACTGAAGACAAGATATTGGATTTTTTATATGATTTATTGCAAGGGCAAGCTATTCATGTGTTTCTTGTTTTGGAAAAGGAATTGTTTTTATCAGAAAACATAATGTAGAACACCTATCAACAATGTATCACGGTTATATATGATAGGTTCTCCTGCTTTGTGTGTGTGTGTGTGTGTGTGTGTGTGAGTGGGAGCTACTTATCAAATAAATTCAAGTGTTGTCTTACATTTGACATCGAGATTGATGTTATCTTCGACGCCACTGTTTGATAATTTCGGATTTTCCGCACGACATCTGAGGTGCGAACCATTATCTTCAGGCGTTGGTGTAAATGTAACCAAACTTTTAGTGCCATTTCCCTCGGAATACATGTCTCTATTAATGTATGTTACAAATAAACATGTTAATTTATTAAATTCTTTATTTTCTTATTGAACAATAAATAATCAATAAAAGTGTCGTTTGCCTTAAAATTAGGCCATAATTTGCCTGAACTGTTAAACTTGTGGCACAGATGGAAAAATTTACATAATTCATCAGGGTGAACAGCTTTTTAGGCTAGGTTCCTGCAACTTGATTAATGGAATATACATTTGACATTACACATTTGTATTTATTCTGACAGGCTTTGAAAAATAATCTTTTTAGCTTTTTTAAAAAGAATCATCAATATCTTTTTAAATATTTTATGAATAGAAAGATTATCTGGGAAAAGCATTTAATACTTTTTAAAAAGCTTCTTTTCAAGTCAAAATACATTCTCTAAAATGCATTTTATCCCTGATATTATAGAATACAGCCTATCCTCGGTTCGACAGAATCTAATTTAAGAGAATCAGTGATTAAAAGAACATGACTAAGACCAACATCTGTCGCAAACCAGGGATAGATTGTAATTATGATGGTTACAAAAATAATTGATACTGAACACTCAAATAACAGAATGATTGAATGATAAGTGATTTGTTAACTTACTTGAAATCAGTGAGCATTTTATTATTTATAAACCAATTAACGACAGCCGGAGGTCTTGAGCCAAACGTGTGACAAATGGCTTCAACTTTTCTGCCAGCCGTCAGCCGGTCCCTGTTTAGGCCAATTATATGGGTTTTCAGCGGCCGTACTGTCCGTCCCAATACATTAGCCGATGATTTAGTGATTAGAAGAGAATATATTTTATTAGTGACTAATTTCAGGCCAAATATTCATAATTAATGAGATGTTTGAGCCAACAAATTATTGATTAGAAAAAGTAAATAAATAAATCATTCTGTGCCTGAATCTTTTATTAAATCGATGGCAAAGCTTTTTTCATTAAATTTTAGCCAGCAGATATCAAATTGTTTAGGTCTGGTTGCCGAAAATGCTTTGTTTGTCAAGTATGGTCAGTTCTGACATGTATTATTTTGCTTGAGAAATGATCGAGTCAATCATTTTGCTGATTTCTGATTAAATGCGCATTTTGATCTATCCTGGTCATGTCAAATAAATTATTGGTCAGAATAAATGGTTAATTCATATATTTCTAACTGAGATGGCGAGGGATGCACATCTGAGTACAGTTATAGCTCTGAATAATAGATTTACGATTGCAAAAATATACCTGAACAGTGAGAAAAACTGAAATTTATTAATAATTTTCTTCGTTAAAAGGTCAAAGAGGAAAAAGCTTGCTCAAATATTGAGTTATCGAATCTTCTTCTATTGAGAATTCCCTCTATTTTAAGAGACTACCAAAAAAGAGAGGTCTGACTGTATTGCTGTTCAAACAAACTTTTGAATAATCGACGGCTAATCTGAGTTATGATAATTTCTAAGACGTCTCTGCAATTGTATAAATCACTTACGATTCAAATCGATGGTCACTGATTTGATCACAGCTTTATTCAGATCACTATTGGCTGCATTGCAACGGAGCACAGAATTGATGTCACCTCTGGCTATCCGTTCCAATGTTATACTTGAGATGACTGTATTGTTGTCCCTAATCATCACTGTTTGTGTCTTTAACTTTCGGTTGTTGTGAAACCAGGTTATAGTTGCAAGTGGATTACCTGACCAAATACAATTAATTATTTACTGTAATGGTAGAATAAAAATTTCGAGATTGGTCCAGGATATAATAGGATACAATGGAGGAATGGCCAAGGTAGTCTGGCACAAACTCTATTAGAACGTTTTTTTAATTTGCTCATCTTCAATAACCTTTGCAAGGTATTGGCGACCATTTTTGATACAAGAAAAAAATTCATAAATCAGAATGTAACCATGCTACAAAAAAAAAAATGAAACTGTAATTTTAATCTGGCTCATAGATTTAAATTGATAAATTTTTAAATAGCTTTTTATGTTATCCTATACCCTGATTAAAATCGATCGACTACCTACCTTGACTAAATTTATCACCTGTTCTATTTTTTACCTAGCATAAAGCAAAAAAAGTATCAATTTTCTAATTTGTTTGAAATATAAAAGAACATTTGATACGAAATCCATTAGTCGTTTGAGGATATTTGTGGCATTCACTCACTCAAAGCAATTGATGTATGAATAATAAATTGTTATTTTTCTTTGTAGATGTGTTGCAGCACAATTTTGACATTTCTGGTCTGTGCCCAACAACAACAAGGGTCGGGTCGTTACTATAATTGCCTGGCATTTCGTTGCTAAGAATACTACTTTTTTTCCTAATCCACATTTGATTTTTATCCGGTACTCAAATAAAACTATTTTAAATATATTTATTTTAAATATGTTTTCCCTCGGTCGATTACTTTAAAATAAATGCTCAATCAGAATCAGTATAATAGGAGAAATATGCAAATTCGCATATGAATACAGGATGGTCAACTTTCTAGGAGAAATTCTTGAACTTTACAAGTAGTTAAACTGAATATTCAAATTATTTTCCTTCTGATTTGGTTTCAAAAATAAGTCGTTTTTTGGCAAATCGTTAAAATTTTCAATTTCCTGGAATAACTAAAAATTAAGGATTATCAAGAATTTGATTCAATCATGTTCAAGGAATATTTATGACATTCCTAATGCCTAGAATATTTAAAGAACGCATCAGTGTATTTAATGAATTTACACTGACTTCAGAGCAATTGATTTAATCAAATCAAGATTGTTTAATAAATAGACAAGGGAGAAATTATTGCACTTAATTCTTTTAAGCCAGGTGGATTTGTTGACTTTGATTTTGTTTTTAATTTGAGCCAATAAATTAAAATTCTGTTTCTTAATTATTAAAATGCTAAACTGAAACTGATGCAAAACTAGATTCCCCTGATTAAATATTTATGATAAATTCATTGAAATGTATTCCTATTCAATTCTATCTTTTATTTAATCTAGATTGAATATTAAATTATTTACATTTTAATAATTCTTATTTTTATTGAGAGGGTAACCACTTTAACCACTTTTAAATTTTAATGTAATCTGCTTTTTTGGCTCCGGGTTATATATTCTCCGTAATGGCTTTTACCTAACTTTTCGTTTTTAAATAACATTAAATGTTTTGTTGTTTTTTGAAACGAATAAAAATCAAAAGATTTTGTTTGAATAAAAAAAGAAAAAGCACACAAACGATATAAAATCAAATTACCAAGATTGCAATTCTGATCATTTAAAACGAATAATCTAACATACGAGATAATGAGCCAGGCATTAATATTGTACGCTGTTTAGCGATAAAATAATTATCAATTAAATAGTCGATTTGCCTGTGAATCACATAAAATGCCACTTGCAGACTGATTTTTAGCAAATCTGGGTCATAAACAAGCAAAATTGCGGTCTTAAATTTTCAGCAATTTACTTTTTTGTTTCAGCAGTGATTACAGCCATTGTCAGTATGTGTTTTGCCAGTAACTAAACATGCAATGTTTTTATTTGAAAAGAAACTACTTTATAAATCACGATTTATAGTCGAGAGCCTGAATTTCTTTCCGATCAAATATTTAACGAAGCTAAATTTTTGAGTTTATTTATGTTGGCTTTTCAAAAGGATAGCCAAACAGTTAGCTTTTCGCTAACAAATGGTTAGACAAGAGAATTGTAACAAACAAATCATACCACCGATCGATTCGCAAAACAGGCGAACATCAGATCCTTCGTCGAAGAGTACAATACTTTTCAGTTCACTTCCATTTCCATCTCTGATAATCACTCTTTTGGGAGGAACTGAAGACCAGGAAAAAGAGTATATTTTAAACAATGAATATGTTTTTTATAGTGAATGAATGTTCTGAATTAGTACTGTTATGACTATTGATTTGAAAAATGTACTTGTTTAAAGTGAAATCTTTTTGTTTTTAGTAGAAAATTGCCATTGTTTCAGTTTCTTGATCTATTTAATGAACGTCTTTCCCAGTTTTAAATTTTGATTAACATTTATTTAATGGAATATTTAATTAGATAGAAAAGCTGCTTGCTTAAATAACATGAGATGTGTTAAGCGGTTTGCCAAAACTGGCATACCAGGTATAATTATCTACAGTCTAGCATCGGTTAGAATCCGATTTAAGAGAAATTCTGATATAATAGATACATATAAATAGAAATTTATTTAACCCGAGGATAGATTGTATAAATAAATTCTATGCGAGTGAAGACCATGCTAACATTTATATACGAACCAAAGAAAAAACAATATTGGTGAGGAAAATATTGATTCAAAATATTTCAATAAGAATTTGAATTATTCAAGGAGTGCTTTCTTATATTTTCTACATAAAAGTCACGTAGGCTTTGTGTCAGTGAAAGCGTATGCCATGTAATGAAAGTATGCCTTTTATTTCTGCTAGTTTTGACAACTTCTTACTTTAAAATATTTTTAAAAATTGTTCTAGCTACTTTTTTGTTGTTGCTGCTTGCTTATGTCTTAATGACTTACCGATGACAACGAGCGGAACTTTGCTTATTGTCGTTCGCGTCCATCTGTAGTCAACGCGACACCAGTACTGTCCGCCGTCTGTGTCAATGACAGGACTGATTTTGAGGACAGAAGGACGGACTGATATATCAAAAGTTGCTCTGCCCTCGTATTCTTCGCCGATGAAATGGCGGGCACTTTCCAGCGGCGTGTTTCGTGTCCGGGCGTCTATACTGTAGATAGGCGCGCCGGAAATGTCCTGGCCCTTATACCAGAGGATCAGTGTTACAGAGTCGCTGGCTGAAATGCCAGGAGTGGTTATATCACAGGGTAGTGCAACACTGGAGCCCATCATTACTTGCTGTTCGGGATATGCTTTAAAAAAATTGTTGAAAATTGATTTTTAATTTCACTTAATTTGCACAGAATTTGCACAGAATTTGCACAGAATTTGCACAAAATATGAATCATTGAATGACACAAAAAAAATTATATGATTTAATAACAGACTTTACTCACTATTATATTCTGTTTGCGAATCCAAATTCGTGTTCAACGCAAACATGACTACAAAAAAAAAGCCAAGTTTCAATTAAAATCATTAATTAATTATTAATTAGGAAAAACAAATTATATTAATTAAACAATTGCTTGAATATAATCGTCACGAAAGTCAAACATCTTTTGAATTATAATAGATTTTGACATCAAATCCAAATCAATGTGGAATTCATTTCACTTATAAATCAAATATTTATCTTGTTATAAATTTTGATCAATTATTTTGTCAAGATCAATCAACTGTTATTTCTTATTTTTGCTGTTATTCTCCTTGATTAAAAATCAAAATATTTTGTTTTTTTACATGGGGTATTCAACTTTTGAGTAATATAAATTTATGATCTTTATATAAATGATCATGACTTATTCAATGAGCATAATGTTCCAGTTATTTCTATCACCATGACAACTGAATGTCTTGGGAGGGAGTAAATGGACTTTTATTTACTTTTTTAGAAATACCAGGAATAGAATAGAATAGAGAATCATTAAGGTTATTTATCAGTGGTGATTTATACGCTCAATTTACGGAAGAAAAAGATGAAAATGTAACATGTCCGTTTGAAATTTTTCCAAGATAACAAATTTTCCGAAATCAATCTTCACAAGATATACTCCCTGCAGATTTGAATTACATTATGACTTTTGCTTGAAAATTGAAACATCACTTTGAAAATTATTGTCAAGGTGCTATTTTAGACAAGAAGAAACTTAAGTCAAATAGACTATTTATTTTGAATAGTTCATATTTAAAGTCATTGTAACCAAGTAAGGCCGTAAAACGATCTAGGAATAAATCGAACTTAAATCTAAAGTTGACAAAAAGATAATCCTTTAACAATATTAGGAAAACACTTATTTAATCCAGCTAAAGTGGAAGTACTTGGCTCTGTGCTCAAGCTCGAATTTCATGGATTAATTTTTTTATGTAACTCATTTCCTAGCTCATTAAAATGATCAGAATCTTTCTTAGATTATGGGCTATTATAATCACCATCTTTTATTTCGAATGTGGTAAACAAGAACTTTTATCTAGCATCTTTTAATCCAATGGTAAACCACTTGACTAAAGTTGATTAAAATGGTACCACTGAGCATCTAATCTGTGCCATGTCATTTGCTCTGAAGCAGATACTTACTTGAATTTACAGAATATGTCCCGGAATTAATTCTAATCTAAATTCTGTTCTGGAAAATGGTCTTATCTAACAGTTGTACGGCTAATGTTGCATGTTTGTTAAAAACAATGCTTACCTTTAACAAATGTAATCATCCAGATGAAAGCTGTATATTTTATGAATGAATCGCTTTTAAAATTAATTAAGTTGTAGCAATTCATCATATGGTGTGCTCACGATCGCCGACACTTTCATTTGCTTGTTTCAATTAAACTCCATTTCTGACGGAACCGTTTTTCTATTGATTTTTGGTTATCTGTTAAATAATCAAAAAGCAGACAATTATTATGTGCCATTAATTAGCACCAAAACAGCAAGGCACAATTTTAACAACAATAATACAATAAGACCTTGGTTGTACCGAGACACCATTGATTTTAAAATTTTAATTATAACAAAATTATTTACGCCTAAAAGCTTGAATACAGTGTGACACCCAATATAATGGTCTTGGAAAAAATTGATGTTTTCACAAACTGTCCCCATCTAAAATTTAAAATAATATTTGCAAGTTAAAATACCGCAAATCCCTTTCTTTAAACTTGTGTTTCTATTAAAACGAAATAGTCTGTGAAAAAATATAAAATATTTTCCCTTGATAGTTCAATCCTGGTCAAATTATCAGTAGATTAACATAACAGCACTCAAATCGTGAGTATTTTGAATAATTTTAAATTTAAAAGTTGGGAAAAAAATAAAATAAATGGATTGCAATCAGAAAGTAATAGATGAGGTTTAAAGTGGAGCAGACCAGGGTAAACTGATCAAGCTGAGAATATATTTAGGAATTATTTAAAAATTCCACGAATGCTTCTGATTTTCTTTTATGCTAAGAGTCTTCTAATGATAAGAAAAAGTGAATTAATAGATGACATCTATTCTAAGAATTCTTCAATAATTGGATTTTGGCTTCAAATTTAGGTTCCGATAGACTTCTGGTATTGTTAGTGAATAAATTTGAATATTTTATGCTAAATGTTCATGTTCATTGTCATATCCTTTCTATTGATTATACATTACCGGAACGGATAGAGATTTTTAACAATATATTTGCCATTTCATTACAGAATCGATTAAATTTTCAAATAACTAACCAATCAACTATAAAAGATAAATCAATCCTGATCGCCTATTAAAATTTATTACTCCCAAGCGATGGCCTGCGAAGTAGTACATTATTCATCACAAAAATTAAGCAAGATAATGTATGTGGGCTAAAATGAAAAGCAAGAATCTAAAAATGCGTTAGTGTTTAATAATAATCAATTGACGCACAGAATAGAGCCTAGAATGTTAAAAGGTCAAAATAATGGTCTAGTCTGAATTGAATAGCCTAAATTTCTTAGCTAGATAAGATGGCCCATAGATTCTGGGCAGATTAGCCTGTCCTAATTTAACGCAATTGCTGCGCCTTTAATTGGCAAATAAAATACAATAGAAACAGATTTAGACAAAATAGATTTTAAAGTGAACCAGACAAGATTTGCCAGAAAAATCGTTAAAAACCTAAGCCATTCTATTATGTCTTATATCAATTTAATGGAATAGAATGGTCTCGACCTAAGGCGCCGGTTACCTAGGGCGTAATAGGGCGGTTATAAATTGAATTTGACTACCAACTAACAAATGTATCATCTTTTCTATTATGCATTTTTATGTCTAAGAATTGGTAAATAAATATGAACTGAAAAATATCGGATCAAATGTTATGATAAAGAAATAGAGAGAGAAAAATACATAAATTCGATGACAAAAATAGAATATTTATATAATATATAAAGTATAATGGATTAAATTAAAATTCAAAGCGACACTCACTCGCACCAATTTTCAAAACAGGCCTAAAGGGAATTTATTTTCTCCTGGAAACTACAGTCAGAGCACTATCTTATTGTTTCTTAGCGCCTAAAAAATTGACTCAACCACTGAAGGCTTGAATAGAAAATAGAGAAATAATTTGTTTCTTCTATGGATTGGATTGGCTTCAAATCCGATTATACTAAAAGTGTTTCTGAAATTTTTGTTCTTGCTACTTTTTTTTCTGGATCCAAGATTCAATCGGCCACAATACTTTATGAATAAATAATATTCGTCTGTAGTTTTTTGCCCGTTCAACACAAGAGCAAAAAAATGTGTCAAACAGTCAATGATTAATGGCTCAGAAGTACTGAAGTTTGGGTTAACTTTTGGACAATTTTTTTTCTTAATTGAAGATCACATTGGAATACACTGTATATGTAATTCAGTTGAAAAATGATTTTTTCCGTTTAATAAGCTTGGTAAAAAAGTCATATTAAAGTCATTGTACTACTTTGTTACAGATTTTGATACTTAGAAATTTTTTGTTGAACACATTCTATCAAGTACATTCTTTCTAATCTAATTTATTAGAGAGTGTTAACGTTAACGATATTCAGATAAATTCTGTCCAATTCATGCCTCTTTTTGGGTCATAATTGAGCAATCAAAATGTTTGGACATTAAAATAGGCTTTCCCCTGGCTGACCACTATCATAATCACAAGAGAGCCACCATTAAGTATATGGGGATCTATTAGACAGTTAGATGAGTAAACAAGTGTCGGCTTTAAATCTCTGGCATAAATAGTAGAGTTGCCCTAAAAAGGCCGATCATTTTTAGAAGTGCAGTGCAGTTCCATTTTGGTAATGCCAAATTAGACCCTGGAGACCAAGGAGAAAGGCAAACATTGTTCCGCAATGAGCAATGTTTGACTCTAAAATAGTCCTGATTTGACGAAACTATTCATTGATGAAAATAATTGATCGAAAAAAATCTATGCTTTTAATCGAAAGCATATATTCTGTCTCTAAGGCCAGTGAAAGGAAACCGAATGACCATAACTGAGAAAAAACATGAAAAGCATTTTCATCTGAAATATTAGGAAATATTGATACCAGTAATGTAACCAGGATCGTCTTTTGACGTTGCTCTAGTCTGATAGTCTTATTTTTTTGGGAAGATGTTCAAGCACAATTATTGCTAAAAGCAATTAAGAGAATTGATTATCTAGCATAAATTTCAATGAGCAACTGAACCTGGGATGAATATGTGATTAATTATTCTGGTCACCATGCTATGTTTTGGATTTATGAGTTAACAATTAATAATTGACGCCTTATTCGCCCCAAACTGTCAGTTAATTGTAACAAGAAGTAAGATTAATATGATCTGATCCACTATTGTGGAACAGGTCTTAAAACTGTGCTCTTTTGGGCATTAAGAGCCTACCTTGGTCACTGAGGAATTACAAGAAGAACTTTCCTCTTCATTGGCTGTGAATCCAAGGGTTTTTTCATTCATTTCACTCTTTGTCAGAAAATTACTATCTCTCTCCTGATTAATCAAAACCCTATGCTTTAGCACTGGTTGTCAGTCTGCCATCAGATGTGGCACTTGAATGTTGCCTTTGGATCAACAAAATAGTAAAGACATTACACATCAAACCATTTCTCGAGAGCTCTAACATACGAAACAATCAACTTTTTTCGTCTGACATCTCAAAAGATTGAATGAATAAGAAGAGACAAGACGAGAGAGCGAGAGAGGGAGGGTGGG
>JAQIWP010001394.1:0-15328 GCA_034695525.1 Euzetes globulus
GGACATAATCAACAATCCTGATAATCAAATTCTGTTGCAAGCTAGAAAGATATAGAATAACAAGGGTTTGCTCAAACCTAATCCCCACTACATTTACAACTTTAAACTAAACTATTTCTATCTTATACTATATTAAATTATATAAACTATATACTACATACTTCGTAAATGTAGTGAAAAATTACCCATAATCTGAATAAGATTTCAAAAACAAAAAAGTTTTATTCCTTTAACCAGAGGTGGCCAATGACATTTTTTTAGGGGGGGGGTATTTTGCCAAAAGTGCTGGTGGAGGTTTGGGGGAAGGTAAAATGGCGGACAGAAATAGCGCCGGAAACGGCCATTTTCTCCTAAAATAGGCTTATTTCCGGGGGGCTTAAGCCGAAATTAGCCTTATAGGGCTATAATAAGGGTATTCTGTAAGTTTAAATGCTTAATTCCTTCAAATAAAGAACAAAATGGCGGATTTTCCGGTCACCATTTGCAAAAATGTCTGATTTTGGCTGACATTACCAAAAAATACTAAAATTTGCCCAAAATATGGCTGGCTCGCTTCGCTCGCCAGAGCCTCGGGGGAGGGGGTATTTTCAGTTTACGGGGGGGAACGAAATACAGCCCCCTATTGGCCACCTATGCCTTTAACAGAAGTTAACTTAATTGTCGTTTAATTGAAAAAATTTAGTCAAACAATGAACTAATTTAGAAAATAAAATAAATTGAGCGAAGTTTTAGCCCTTCTCTTATAGAGTTTCTGACTTTAATTCTGACTCAACAGATGATTCATACATACATGTATGTTTCTAATGATTACTCATTCAAACGATTTAGTTATTAAATGAATAGAGACTAAGGCTTATGAATCAATAAATCATTTTCTCTGAAATAAAGTCCATTTAAAAATAATTTGAATATAAAAATGATCATTAAATGTCAAAATTATACCTAATGTTAACTAAAAACTCACTGAAATTACTTTTCTCATTGAATAATAGTAAAAAAAGACGTTTATTTCGAAATGGTTAAAAATTTTGATTGGTGATCTAAATTCTATTGAACTGACATTTCAAATGACTTTTAAGGGACTAATAATTAAGATCGAGGCAATGCATATGATATAAGCCATTCATTCATTAATTCCATTCAAATGATTTGGGATTTCATTTTGAAAAATATGTCACAAAATTAGGAGTTCTTTGTTTAAATATTTTCCAAATTGTGTTCAATTAAAGTATTTTTGGCTAAAATATTGCCAAAAATGTCTTTAAAATTAATGCTCAATTGATTACAATTTTAAAGCATTCACTCATTTCAACACTCATTCAAAAGTTCATTAATTTTAGTGAAAGTTTTAATATAATTGAATAAAAATTAGAATTCTGTCAAAGCTTTTGATCCAAATTTATATTAATTGAAATGTCTTTTAGTTATTCTCAAAAATATGTTTCGTTTAAATCATTTAAATTTGATTAATAGTCTTCTGATTCACATTATTGTCATATCATTTGATTAAAATCAAAATTATGTTTGAAAAATGAGGCGAAAATATGGATAGAATGTGGCAGGGTGCAATCTGCATGATCAATTATCTGGACTAACCTCTGTTCAGCGAAATTAATGTCATCCAAGGCTTCGTTAAAGTCTTTGGCCATCATATGATTGAATGAACACTTAAAACAAGTCAATTGAGAATAGATTATAATCTGAAGAATGGTTTGATTTGCTTTTTGGCTAAAAGTCTTTGAACACAATTAGAGTCAAATGAATCCAATGTTGTAATCGTTGAGCGCTTTCTCTGTCTTCTAATCCAAAACACAAAAATTCAATTAATGTTTACGTTTTCCACATCTTTTGTGTCAGATTTTGGCCACATTTAAGTCTATTTGATGTCCAGTTAAACAATTGATTAAATAGATCTGAAGAACAGATCTTTTGGCCATCACTTCACTATCTTATCAAACATTTGTTTCGTTAGAAAACGAGAGCAACGATTCGGTCATCTCTTCATCTCTTCTCCCAAAACAAATTCTTCATTAGTGATGACCACTACATATGTCTCGAGTCTCAACCTTTGAACAGATTTATATTTCGGCCAATTATTGATAATCTCAATGAAATTATTGCTAAATACTGACCTAATATTTCCCTAATTTACTAATTTTTGTCTAAAATGACAATATTTGCGGAGCAAAACTCGAGTTTATTTAATTGCAACTATTATTTGACATCACTATTAAAATATCAATAAAAATGAGGTAAATATGAGCTGAACTGATGGCGACATCTCTTTGAGTCGAGAATTGCCGCCAAAACGACTCACTGTTTCTGTCTTTTTTTGTCAGTTATTCATCAAAACAATGGAAACGTTTCTTAAGAATTACAAACAATCGACGACTAAACCATCTCAAGACGACTCTCCTCAAGATGAGACTCTATTCAAAGAGAACAAGAAGTCAGCGCTGAAGCCATGGGTCGAGAAATATCGGCCAAATTCTATCGAAGAAGTGGTTTATCAGAACCAAATCGTTTCGATGTTATCGAAGTATTTGAGAGACAGTTCCTCTAATGAGTTACCGAATCTACTATTCTTCGGTCCGCCCGGGACTGGGAAGACGTCCACTATTATAGCGCTCGCAAAACAACTCTTTCAGAAGGAATACAAGAATAGAGTCCTTGAATTGAATGCTTCGGACGAACGCGGGATAAGTGTTATTCGGTTCGTAATGTTTTGGTCACCAATTGATTGATTGCAATGTTTTGTGATTTAGGGATAAAGTGAAGTGTTTCGCTCAGCAGACGGTTTCCTCCTCGAAGTCAATGCCGTCCATAAAACTTGTAATTTTGGACGAATGCGATTCTATGACCCGCGACGCACAGACCGCCCTCAGGAGGACTATGGAAAGGGACGCGAAGACAACTCGTTTTTGTTTGATATGTAATTATGTTTCGCGAATTATAGAGCCATTGGTTTCCCGCTGTTCTATATTTCGGTTCAAACTCTTGGACTCTGAATTGTCGATCAAAAAATTAAGACAAATCGCAGACTTAGAGTCCGTTAGTATTAGTGATGACTTGTTATCAGAATTGGTCTCACTATCGGAGGGCGATCTGAGACGAGCCATCACTTTATTGCAGTCGTCGTCACTCATCAAAGAAGAAGACGGAGAGGTGACTATTGAAGACATCCAAGAAGTGGCCGGTTATATACCGAAGCAATACATTGAAGACTTCACTAAAACTTGTCGTTCAAAATCCTACGAAAGAATGACTGAATGTGTGTCCGAACTGATCGCTTCCGGGTATTCCGGGTCTCAGTTTCTGTTGGAATTACATGAATGGGTCATAGAATGCGACCAATCCTTGCTTTCAGACCAACAAAAGGCTGTTATCAGTGAAAGAATCGCTTATAACGATAAAAGACTTCTGGACGGCGCCGACGAATTCCTACAGATTTTAGATGTCGGCGCTGTTGTCCTCAATAATATCGATTCTGAATAAATCAAATTTTCTCTATTTTTATATAAAAGCTGTAAATTTTGTCATTTATTCGTTTAATTCTAATTATATTTTTAAGATTCTCTTTCATTAAATGCATTGAAAATGAATTAATTTTATCATTCAATTCAAAGTTCATTAAAACTATTGAAAGAAGAGATGAGGTTTCCATAGCAACAGAGAATTGGTTGTTCACAAAACAAACCGAAATCTCAATCATTTGGAACCAATGTTTTGAATGCATTTCTTCAGCTAATATGGAATTGGATGATCTGAATTGTGTCCAGAGGTATGCACTCTTCCAATATCTGTTGGTTGGATACTAAGTAAATGCAATTGAAAGGCGTGTTCGCACCGATTCGCTTGATGTGCACCCGACGGAACGGGCAATTATCGTCAACTATGAATTGGAGGCCTCTCTTGTCGGCGATTTGGGCGACACTATGCTGGAGGAGAGCAGACAGTGCCAGAAAATGTATGACTCTTTCTTTTTTGTCTATCGTCAGCGCAGATGTTATCCCTTCCTCCCAATTGTATTCAATAGTGCTGTGTTAAGAAAAGGAGTGCCTCATCTCTGATGCGGTAGAGCACAGACTGAGTCTATAGACAGATCCCAATTCATAATATTTGTTTGCAGTCAAAAGCTTTTACTCATATAAACAAAACATTTCAAATATTTATTCTTCCGATTTTCATGTTCTCCGAGTTTTCACATCGGATTAAATATTTATCACAAATATTTAAATTTAAAAACATATAAAAAGGATGACTGAAAATAGAATCAAGCAAAAACAAAAATGCAAAAAATATATTGTTAATTGAGAATGTTTATTTGATATAAATTAGAATCCGTTTAAAGAGTTTAAGCGAATCGACAGACATTAAAGAGTTGGCGAAAGAGATAATACAAAAATGCAATTTAATCTCTGCCTCCAAATACGACGAATTGGTGACTCTTTTGCAATATGTGAGAACTCGCAAAGATGTGACCACTAGTCGACCACAGACTGCTTTTTCAGAGAGAATGAGGAATATGTTAGTCGATGGCCAGTCGGAGTCGGAGATGAAGGACACAGAAGAGGCTCAAATCGACAAACTCGATGAATATATTGAACTTCTATACGAAGAATTATCGGACAAAATCAAGGGCTCCTTCTTTATCCTGAAATTATCTAAAAATAGCGACAATTTAATTGAATTGACATCAAATGAGACTCTGATCTGTGCTTTGGCCCGAGTGCTGAGAGAAGACGGAAAGAAATCATTGGAGTTGGCCATCAATATTGTCTTCATATTCGCCTGTTTTTCTAATTACTCACAATTCCACCCAACCATCAGTCGAGTTAGACGTTTGTCTAAATTCTTGACTTTTTCTAATTCTATTTTTTCAGTTCAAAGTCGGTTCGATTTGTTTCGATTTGGTTGAGTGCGAGTTAGGCCGAGAGGACAGTTGGATCCGAGAACTCAATGAAAAAAGAGCTTTAGCTGAGGGTCAGTACAATCTGACGGCTCAATCAGACTTTGAGAAGAGTCTTAAGCGATATCAGCTTTTAATACGAAAGCAAAACAATTTTCTTCGAATCGTTTTCTATTTTTTGCTCAATTTATCTGAAGATATAAAAGTCGAACAAAAAATGGTCAACAAAGGAGTGATTGGTCTTCTCATCAAAACACTGGAACGCGATTCTCAAGAATTGCTTTTAGTTGTCGTCACTTTTCTAAAGAAATTATCCGTTTATTTAGAAAACAAGAACCAAATGAAGGAGTTCTCAATTATGGAGAAATTGTCTCCACTTTTGTCGTTAACGAACGATAACTTAGTGGCCAATACTCTCAAACTGATGCATAATCTCGTCTTTGATATTCAGCTCAGAGTTGTCTTAATAAAGTTGGGACTCATTCCAAAACTGATCAACTTTTTAAGCAAAGACAGGCACTCGAAAACAGTTTTAACAATTTTATATCATGTCAGTCGTGACGACAAATGGAAAGCCCTATTCAGTTATTCTTCGGAATGTATTCATTTAATAATAAGAAAAGTTTTGAAACCAAATCCGAATTCATATTTTGAAACCATTTCTCTGGCCATCAATTTGGCTCTCAATCAACGAAACACTCAATTAATGGCCGAAAACTCTAATTTCCATCAATTGATTACAAAAGCGTTGAAAACAAAAGATCCGCTTTTGTTGAAATTGTTGCGAAATATCTCTTTCCACGACGATCCCATCAAAATGTTTTTCCTCGATTATCAAAAAGATTTGGCTCAAACTATGGTCACAAGTGATAGCGAAGAAGTTGTCGTCGAATGTATAGCAATACTCGCGAACTTGACTTTGACTCAAATCGATTGGAAATCTCTTTTTCTTGAATATAATATAATTGAATGGATTGAACCAAAAATTAAAGCCGGGAATACCACTGAAGACGACATCATACTTCAGATCGCAATACTCATTGGAACAGTTTCCCAACAAGAGGAGTGTGCTCTTTATCTATTTAATTTCCAAATCATTAAATATCTGATCGACTTATTGAATGGTACTTGAACAATTGATTGATTGATTGATTGATTGATCATTTATTGTTTTGTATGTAATGACAGGAAAACAAGAAGACGATGAAATGGTTATTCAAATAATTTATGCGTTTAATGTACTGATCAGACACTCAGAGATCAGAGATTTCATAATAAAGGATTCTCGTCTGTATTCAAACACATTTTTACTCTATTTTATTAAATGTTTAATTCAATTGACAGAAGTGTCCGCATATCTCATAGATCTGATGCACGACAGGAATAAAGATATCAAAAGAATTTGTGACTCAACTCTGGATGTCGTTGCCGTAAGACTTGTGCCAAACCAAGGGTATGATTGAACTTATTTGTTGTGATAGGAACACGATATACAGTGGGCTTCAAAAATCAAAGTCGAAAAATTCTGCGCTCATAATAAGCAATGGCTCGAAATGATTGACTCCCAGATTAATGATGGCTTCGATCCATTCGGATCTGGAAATGAAGAGTCACTTCTATACCCAGAACTTCTAATCAAAACTGATCTCTTAAACGATTCGAGTTCAGACAACTTGTCGGACGACCATTCAATCCAATTATCAGTTCAGGGAATGGCTCTTTTTAATGAGTCACAGACCAGTGCTGACAATACAAGTCCTCAATTGAACGAACCGATTATCAATGCATTCGGTAATAAAAGACCTCAAACTGGATATAAAAATCGGTAAACATTTTTATATAATAATTAAATGAGAATAAAATAAATTGATTGTTTCAGGGGCTCTACGGCTACGGCAAGAATCAATTTTTAATATTTTTCATTCGACAAATCATTAAATATTTTAAATATAATTAATTTTTAAAAATTAAGCACTTTTTGAGAACACGATTATAATTAATTAAAAACATTCAAATCATTGCAATTAAATGTCACAAACAATTGATAATATATACAAACAGGTAATAGAAACTAAAATATATTTAAAACAACTTAATCGCAAAAATATTGAATAAAGAAATAAAAGAGGCGTTCATTGAGTGGTATAAAAGAATTGTTCGTTGACATCAAAATAACTATTTTTAAATTTGAGGCTAATATCGATCGACATCTGATTCAAGTCCTGAGATAATAAATATTTAAAAGTACCGTCGATTTTATCGTCTTTATGGAGAGTCAGTTGTTTCTCAGATTCTAGGAATAGAACCGTTGGTCGAAACATATGCTTCAAAGCTGTGGGTCGCGTCGAATACATGAGTGGAACTGTTTTACATTTACTGAATATTATGTCGAAGAATAGGACAAAAGTTTGTAAATAATGGTCTTTTATGGCATTCAATTGAAAGGGTACACAAAAGTTTATATCTTCGACCGACAACTCATATAAATTGAATGTCTTTATAAGATATTCATTAGTAATGACTTGAGATTTGTTGACATTTTCGTGAATCGGTTCTAACAGAACTCGAGGTCTGATAGCAGTCATGTCAAAGCCATAAACATTTTTATCCCAATAATCAATTCGTTTAATATAAAGACTATTAGAGTTTCTCTTGTCTTTGGCCGCGTGTTTATGGATGTAGTCATGAGCTCCGGCCAAATACAGATGAACCGAATCAGGAAAAATAAGTCCTCCCTTTCGCAGCCACTTATTTCTTGCTTTAATGAATGACATGATCATTGACTTATAGAACAGGGAGTGATGGACCCAATCGGACACAATTACATCTACATTATTGAGACCATTCGGTAGAACTGATTCATCGATGGTTTGTAGAAAAAACTTAGTTCTGCTGTTCGGTAATCGCCACCGATTTTTTTCGATCACTGTTTCAATTATTTCCAAAATATCGGTCCTATCAACGATTACAATCGTTTTGGCCCTCGCTTTGGCCACTAAAAGAGCCAAAAGACCAGTTCCCGAACCAATTACCAGAACAGTTTTGTCTGTAAATAAATCCTGGTTCCGATTAATCGATTCTCCGAAACAATTAAATCGATTTCTATCTTTCAGTTCAATAGAGATGACTGACGGATGAATTCTTGGATTGTCGTAGAAGTCGGCGCTGGTCAAGTGGTTAAATTTATATTGTTTCGAGTCAGTCGGCAGTTGTCTGAAGCAATGGTCACACTTCCTGATTGCTGGTCGCTGTTTACGCAATGGTTTCTTTTCTTTTACCAAAACAGAGTCGACATCGCTTTCAATCATTTGGATGTCTTCATCAACTTCTTCATCGCTTTCAATATTAATGATATTAATATGGCTTTTGTCAGATTTTGGTCTTTTGTTTGAGATGTGATCGTCTTCAGTGATGTCAATGACCTCATTCTTTAAGTCATCCATGACTTTGAGTTGTTTGGTCTTCAGCCCAATACCATTGGAGCCATTGCTCAGCCGATATGAGCCCCGACTTCTCATTTGAATTTAAAATCAATTTTAAATAAAAAGACAAATCAATTGAAATGCAATCAAACTCTGAGCCAAACCCCAAACACACGACTATCACGTGATCTCAATATTTTACCCCTTTGTTCAAATATGACCCAATGCTATAAGAGTACAAAAGTTTATACGTAAACAAAGTGCGCGGTGCAATTAAATAATGCATAATTAATATGAAATCGAGTACATTGCACAGATGACTTTGTACTTTATTTACGTACTTCTAATTATACTCTTGGTTAAAGTTTAAAATCTGAATCACAATTCCTTTGTTATTTATTTTCAAGAATAATTGGTTGCACTAAATCTTATTTGATTTTAATCAATTTAATTAATCAATTTAATTAGGAGCTTGTAAATTTAATTGAATTCTGTTTAACTGAACTTTCTGTTTTTAGTATATTATATAAATAAACAGGAAATTAATACTCATTTAATATCATTCAACTTAATCTATTGAACACAAATAACAGTATATTTAAGATTTCGTTTTGATTAAATCAAATAAAAATGTTCTCAAACAATTTGATTTGAAATAATAGCACTAATTCTCGTATAATTTACGATAATACCAGGGGTCGCCATAGGGGGTATAGTATGTATATCCCCCCTGAGGTCGAGAATTTGCCAAAATACCCTGCGGTTTGAAAAAATTGTATGGGAAAAAGGCAGAGAAACGGACCCCTCTCAAAGATTGCAGCCGCGTGAAGTTCGGCGGCAATTTTTCCGGAATTTCCGCCATTTTGTCGGCCATTTTCGGTAATTTTAACGATTAAACTGGATTTAAACTGAATTAAAGCAATTTAACCTAAATTAAGCTTAATTTAACTGGATTAGGCAGGAATAAGGAAGAAAATGGCAGCTTCCGGCGGTACTTCCGGCCGCCATCTTGGATGAATACCCTCCCCTTATACCCCCTGAGGTCTCGGACCTTGACGACCCCTGGATAATACTAACTAATAATACTAGGACTATTATTTTCTAGTTCATTGCTGATGATCATTTAGACAGAACGACAACTGATACATGAATTATCTGTCGCATCGACTAGAACCTGCCTTGCCAGCATTTCCAGTCGCCATTTTGATTTTGATTTTTAACATTAGTTAGCTAAAATAAGCCCAAATTAAGATTTCACTAAAATATTAAAGCTAAATTCTTTAAAATATGAAACAAAATGGCGAGTTTTTGGCCGCTTTAGTTGGAAAAATTGTTTTAATTACAAAAAAAGGCCACAACGCTTTGGGGGTGAAAATTTGGTGAATGTGAATATTTCTAAATTGAATATTGTACATTATTTAGTTCAAATTGTCTTAAATTCAGTTTAATTTGTAAAGATCTAAATGTATAGCCACGCACAGGACCTTGTACATTCCAATTTTAATCTATGCCAGACATACATAATGCCAACTGTTTAGACGATAGAATTCAACTCACTGGTCATACTATATAATATCCCCTTTACCACCTCCTCCTTAAAAGTTAAAGTTTTCAGTATTTCTCAATGTTGGTAATATTTGGAAATGTGATAATTATCAAGTATAAACTCGAACCTATTCCACTTATAACAATATGTTTAAGTATTAAGAATCGCTGAATTTCTCTCATAAAAATCAATGAAATTTTGATAAAATTGAAAAAACTGTGAGAATCGATGACATCTGTTCTTGTTTTTTACTGAAAACTTCAACAAAACTATTCAGAAAGGATTTTGTTGTTCACTCAAATCGATTCAAATAATGAATAATTTATTCGCCAAATCGATATTTTTGAGTTTTTTCATCTCAAGTCAGATCTATGTCATCAGTGGTGCCAATAGTCCTATCATATCAACAAAATTAGGACAAATCAAAGGAGTGGTCAGAACTCTTGATGACGACAAGACTTCTGTTAATTTATTTGATGGCATTCGCTTAGATTTGGTAAACCAATAGCAGAAACTAATTGGACTGGAGTCTTTGACGCTACCACAATAAAGAAATCGTGCCCACAAACTACAGGGTATTTCACCAATAACAAATAATTCACAGATTTAATTAGAGCTAATTGTTGAATTTCTTGCCATAGTTTAGTACCGGACGACGCGCCCATCAGTGAGGACTGCCTGTTTCTCAGTGTGTGGCAGCCATCCCATCCCTCAAATAAAAGCACTAAAAGATCTGGTAATTAATCAAAATAAAATTATTATTCCACACAATGAGTGTCCAGTAATGCATAAAAAATATTCTTAACCAGAGAATCTTAGATTTCATAACAAGACTCAGCCATAAGCTCTCATATACTTCTCAAAGCTTTGGAAAATGTCAAGACTTAAGACGAAGCCTTTTAAACCAATTCTCCACTATTTTCTCTTTTGTCGGCCATTTAAAAAAAATATTTTTACAATTAAACTGAATTTAAAAAGAATTTAGCGAAAAGATGGCCTTTCCCAGATTCACCTATATCCACAATTTTTAGAAGTATCCTAATACCTCTCCTAAAGTTTCGATCAAATTTTACCTCTTCTTTCTATCCTTATTATTCTGATTATAACTAAAATGGTGCCAACAAATCACTTATCTACTGATGGTGATGGTCAACTTGTATACTTATTTTCTTGGTTATTCAACTTAAAAAATGACTCAAATCAAATTTGCAGTAATGGTTTTCATTCACGGCGGGGGTTATGATTCCGGATCAGAATTTTCTATGGTATACGACGCCCGATGGATAGCAGCGTTAGGGGACGTCATTGTCGTTACAATCAATTATCGGTTGGGACCATTTGGCTTCTTATATGCAGGAAATGATGACGTTCCTGGAAATGCAGGTCTTTATGACCAAATAATGGCACTCAAGTGGGTCAAGGATAATATCAATTCTTTTGGTGGAGATCCAGACACTATTACTATATTCGGTGAATCAGCAGGTAGATCCCAATCTTTTTTCTTGAAATCAAATAGAAAATTATGTAAACTTGTGCTCTGAATTGAGTTGATTGCTAGGCTAATGATATTGAATTTTTGTAAATATAGGCAGTATGTCTGTCGGTGCTCTGATTGTGTCGCCTTTGGCTAAAGGTTTATTCAAGAGGGCTGTAATGCAATCGGGAAGTCCTGAGTCTTTTATTGGATGTGACTCCAAGGAGAGACAATTGACTAAATTCAATAATTTGGCCCAAAAACTGAATTGTAAAGGGAATGTTGTCACTCAAGTAATATCTTGTCTTCGCAATAAAACTGTACGTCAGATACTTGATGTCGCTTCCAATGGATTGATTAACGGCGATGTAATGAACCCAACATTTGGTGAACAACTCCTACCCACTAAACCTTTGGAAGCTCTGCGATTAGGAAAATATGATCCAAACATACAATTATTATATGGAAACAATAGAGACGAAGGATTTCTATTTGTGACGACAGTCTTCAAAGATTTGCTGCCGGAAAGACATCCGAATTTGACGGTTTCTAAAACCAAGCAATACATTCAATTGATTTATGCCGTTCTCAAGAAGACTTACAGTAAAGAAATCGCAGAATTCTATACTAAAGGCCTAAAAGATAATCAGACGACCGAATCGTTGCGTTCCATCTCTGATAGTCTGGGAGATTATGTGCTCACCTGTCCCACCGTTCTCTTCGGTCAACTATTTGCCAAATCACATAAAACCAACAGAGCTTATGCTTATCGGTTGACCCACAAACCAGCAGTGCCTGCTTTCCCTCAGTGCAGACAATGGAATGGTGTGTGCCACGCCGATGATCTTGTCTTTATATACGGCTTTCCCATTGCTATCAGAGGAATTGCTTTCACTGAAAGTGATTATAAACTCAGCAAAGATATGATTCATGTGTGGACCACATTTGCGAAGACCGGGTCAGACATTTTTTTATTATTTACTTTAATTTTGTGAAAATCGTTTAATTAATTTGAATTTCAATTGAATGCAAATGAAAAGTGAAAATTGAGTCCTTAAATAAACATTGATTTGTTTGAAAACAGGGCTCCGCCTGACATCGATGGCATCAAATGGCCCGAAGCTGTTGATAAAAATGCTTCAAACTCTTCAATAAAATATATGGAATTGAATCCAAATAATTACAGAATAGTAGAGAATGGTTACTATAAAACCAATTGCGACGACTTCTGGAGACAACACTTGACACAGGAGTAAAACTTTAGGCAATTAAATGAGAAAATCATTATTCAAATAAATAAATGGACTATTATTAATAGTACTTCAATTAATAATAAATTGCTTATAAATTATTTCCATTTCAAGAGATTTTGAGTAATGAGATGAACATAAATTAATTTTTTTATTTCAATAAAAAATAAAATTATTGACAAAAGCCTCCACTCAATCAAATTGCATTCATTTCTATTTTATTGGAAATTTTAATCTTTCAAAACAAGAAATTACTTATTTTTATCAAGGAACTTATGAAAGAAAATATAAGTTGATAATTAAAGACAATCTACAATTATTATTATTTTTAAAATACTTATTATGTCATCATTTCATAAGTTTATCGACTGATTCTTTACAAATCAAATGTTATGATTGAAAGTCTACACAATTTTAAGAATATTCTATGGAAACTATATGAATATTCTGGAAATTTTTGGCTCATTTATATACAATAATTTGTTTGATTTTATTGTTTTATAAGCTTTTGTTTCTATTAATTTTGTAAATAGTTTTGAGCTCAATATACATATAATTAATGTCTTCTATACTGCGTTTAGTAGTGGTTTTGGTTTAGTTTTGGCTTTTATTATATGAAACTGATATATAATGGTATTTATTTCATTTGCGTCAGTGCAATGTCATCCACACCATCTCCACCCGAAACAAGCATCAATTCTTAGTCATAACTGTTGGCTAACAGTTATTCTGTGCAACGAGTTTGTGCTTCTGTTCATTGCATGCTCTTCTCAGTAGTTATCTGTCTGTCATTAGATATGAATTGGATGCTCAGCACAAGTTTGATGTAATGTGTTTTAGTCTATTAGACAGTCAAGCCTTCATTCATTTCATTAGATACGTGCAAATAATTATCAATATTTTTGCATTAATCGCATCGTTTGAGATTATTATTGTCTTAACTCTAATGAAAAAATCCGTGAAACAAATTCATGAAAACAATGAACTTTTTGTTGATTTAAGTGTTTTAATGATCGAACTGACGATCTTTGATGTAATTCTCAGTCTTATAGGAATTTATGGTTTATATAAAGAAAGTTTTTCTTTGACTTTAATCTATGGGACGGTTCTGTCGCTCCAATACTTTCTGTTTCTCGCCTTTTCAATGAACTTCATTCAACTCTTATTGACTGCTTTGAGAACTATAATTGCTTTTTGTTTTATATATAAAGTGAATCACAAACGAAATGATTCGAATTTAAATGAAGTTTAATTGAGGTTTAATATAGACCTCAAAACTCTTCAAATGAAACACATTTTGAATTCTAAGCATTCGATTCGAGTCAACGAACCGTAAGATTTATTTAATTAAAATAATTATTTTCATTATTAGAAAATTCTTAATTAATTTTCTCTTCTAATAATTATTTTAGCGGTGAAGCGATAAACACTTATTTTCCAAATTAAATGTTTGCCTCTTCTTTATATTAAAGTCAATTCAAGCAATAATAGACTAGTTTATAATTGATATAGTTCAACTTGTGGATATTTCCACATTTAAAAATATATTCACTAATTCTATTGATTTTTTATCAAATGAAAAGATAGTTCGATAAGTTTCTGAGTTGAAAAATGAATTTCAATGTAACATGAGCAATGAATTCATCATATAGTCAATCAATTATCTGAAATAATGGCAAAAAGACATCTAAAGTCTTTTGTTTTATTCGTCTGGACTTTGATTGGATTTTCATTATTGCCAACCACTGAATGTTTGTTACCTTTTTTAGTGAAGAAAAGATTCGTCGAAGGATTTCTCATTGGATTACTCGTTGGAAAACAATATTACGAAAGAAGTCATCCCAACGTTCCTTATTAGTAAGTAAAGAAATCTTTACTTGGAATAAGTCAATTATGAATAGCAACCTGTCACTATTCAAATCGAATTTTCTCTTGAATCCGACCGTCTCATTCAATTAACTCAAAATATTTATCCGAAAAAAAATTTGCCATAAAATGAATTCAAATTGAATTAAATATTTGGCATTAGTTGAGACAAATCTAATACAAGTTTAATAGGTTCTGTTTTTTGAGATCCCATTTAAATTAATGAACTTATTCTTGAAAAGTCATTTTAATCATTTAAAATGTGAATTATTTAATTCAGCGTTACTTTTGAGTATTTGTCATTCAAATCAATAATTAAACGAAACATTTGTGGCCTTTTCATTGAATTGACATTTATTATGAATTAAAGTATGACAGGTCCAGCTTTGAATCCAGCTTTGAATGCAGCTTTGAATCCAGCTTTGAATGCAGCTTACTACTATCCTCCGCCAAACCCTTCGCATAGGTATCTCTACGACTCAGAAAGATCTCATACCAGACCTCAATATTATTCTACAATTCAAGATACGATTCCGAATATAAAACGGCAAAATGCCCCTGTGCCAACTAGAATGATTCTGTATCCTGTTTATTTCAAGCAATAAACGTTCTTCGACCCATTTTCTAAAATTATAAATAAATAAAAAGCATTCCCAGAATGTCTGCTAAATTTTAAGATATACTTATTTTTGCTTCAAATGCATTAACACAAATGTAAACTTTAATAAACTTTAAATTAAATTAATTTCTTAAATTATTTTAAATAAAATAAATAAACATTTCTATGAATATTTAAATCTTACTCTCACATTCTCTCCCCTCTCTCTCTCTCCCCTCTCTCTCTCTCCCCTCTCTCTCCCC
>JAQIWP010001395.1:0-15322 GCA_034695525.1 Euzetes globulus
TGAGATTCAGAATCAGAAAAATCTGAACAGAATTCGATAATCTTAATCAGGAGTCGCCAAGTTGAAAGACGCTATGGGCCAAGTGAACTTTCGGTTAGGATGACCAAATCTCAAAATTTTTAATCTAGGTGGGACCAAGTACTTTGGCGACCCTTGCTCTTAATATTTTTGGATTTATAAAAAATCTAAATTGCCATTAATTTCTCAACTCTAATATTGGATAATTTATTCCTATTCTTGGTATAAATTCTTGGTTGATAAGAGAAGATTTTGCACTGATTTCAGTAATATATTTCTGAAAAAAATCCTCTTTTTAGGAATTTTTCACAAATTGTTAAAAATTATCTTGAAAAATGTCTCATTTTAAAATTTTCAAATATGTGGCGCCACCTGACGAAACTTGCACTCAAAGTGAAACTTTGAAAATGTTGGTGAAACTTTCATGAAAGTTTAGTGTAAGTTTAGCCTAAATTTAGCGAAACTTTCACCACTCGCATCCCTAGCTGCTACTCTTTTATACGACTCTTATATTTTTCGACATTATCAATATGGTTAATTTTTAGGCAATGATTTTCTTGATTTTATACTGATTAAAAAGAATGATTTTAAACCTTAACCAGGGGTCACCAAGGTTGGCCTACGTACTTGGCCCCCACTAGACGGAAAATTTTGAGATTTGCCCACCCCCTAGCCGAAGATCCTTTTGGCCCCCTTCTATGGTCTTCTCGCCTGGTGACCCCTGATCTTAACGATTTGTTAAATAAGCCATTTAAGTAGGTTCATAGAATTTAATTCTAGCTTGATAAATGTTTACCAATTAATGCTTTTTCATTAAAATTTGGCAATTAGTTTGTTTTTCACTTTAAAATTGTATCAAGCAGGGTATTTTATAATTAGATTATTACTTAGATTAAAATTATAAACGACTGGTAGCTTAAGTATAAAGGCTAGGTTTGTTTAAATAATTGTCAATTGCTAGTACTTGCTAGGTCAGTATTAAATTTGTTTTGTTAAAGTTTTTTGTGCTTGAAAACAAATAATTTACACACCTAAAAGTCGGGCCTCAAAGGTTTTGTATGAAATTACAAGAATGTTTCTGCAAATTTGGTTTCAAAATATAATAGTTTATGCCGGCTTATATTGTCTCACAGAAAGATAAGATATTTAACAGGTGTTAACTTTCAAGGATTTAATTTCCAATAAAAAACAGACTATAATCTTAATCTTAATACCACATTGAATTGTTGGCCTGATTTTGAATCAAGTCTGAACTTTAGAAAAATAATGGCAAGATTATTTCTGATAGTTTCTGCTGTTTTGGCATGCTGTTTGGCCCTGGTTTACCATTTTAACAACGTAACTACTGTTAGTCCTAAAGAAGAGAGGTTATCAGAAAATTGCCGGAAAAAGTCCATGACTGCTTTAATTAATTGTTCCACAACAACACAAGTAAAGTGGAATGTTACTGACGATGAGCTACCATGGTCATTTGAAAAATGTTGTGCCACTTGGGAGATTATGGATTGCGAAATGGACGTTCTCAAGGTGATTTATTTAAATTATTCATTAAGCAACCAGTTAGAATAGTGGAGACAATATTTTTTGCTTATGGGTTAGAAATTACCTCCTCTTAGTACTGCCTCTGATTGTCTATTTGCTTATTTATCAAGTTAACTTGATGATAAACTCTCTAAATTAAATTTATACCTTTCTCATTAGTAATTAAAAAATATTTGACTTTACTTGTTTAGAGAAAATTCAATTCTTATTTAAACATGTGATAAAATGAGATAGCTTATCTCTTTCCCACATTATTTAATTGTAGATTATAAAAATAAACATTTTAAATACTTTTACACAATTAGTAAATTAAGAATTTCAATTTTAGAATGACTGCGATTCAAGTGATCTAGCTATCGGTCATCGGAACGTTTTAGACTTCATCGGGGAAATTGAAGAAAAGTATTGTGCTAATTTTAAATATCACACTGAATTGTGCAAACAGGAGCAAGATAATGTGATCAATTAAAGCTAAATAAAGAATATACAATGCTAAATATCTATATTTAATTATTTAAGCTTATTAATTAAACTGCAATATGATACCTTAATATATTTCTAAACCGGATCAAATTATCTTTAATTATTTAAGTTTTTCAAAAAATAAATGAGTCAAGATTAAGTGGACGCCATATTACAAAATAACTAATGTGCATAATACAAGTGCAGACCCTCTCAATTTATCCTATGGACCGCTTATGCGGTATTTAATTTAAAGTGCATATCATTCATATCAATGGTTATGACCATGATTGCATAGATAAGTAAAAAAACCTTTTAGATTTCAGGTGTGATTTGAAAAGAGGTTCATTTTGAGTTATAAAAACTTGAATTTTTCAATGATATGACTTAAATGTTTGGCTCAGAGCACAGGCATATAATTATTCTGTTTGTGACGTGTCTTTAGTGAGAGTATTTCTGATTGTTAAGTTAAAATAGTTTATTTACTTTTTAAATAGAACAAATTGAAAATAATAAAAATATTGCCCGAATAAGCTTTTTATAGATAGCTTGTCAAAAAAGTGAATATTTTAAGAATGAGTAAAGACATTTACGGATTAACAGATGTGACAAATGAAGCGTTGGTTGAATCGATTCGGAAAAAGTATTTATTAGAGGCCGACACTAATCCTCAATTGTATGACCCCATTGATGTGGACAGGTGCAGAAAAGAGGGCTGGCAGATCGAAAGGTTTCTTTTAGAAAAAGGAAAGCCGGATGAAGCCCTCGACGCACTGGTCAAAGCTATGCAGTGGAAGAAGTCATTTGGTTTACACCAAAGAAATTTAAATTATTTTCCCAAAGAGTTTCCCGAAATCTTTGGCCACCAAATGACTAGTTATGACAGTGAGGGCCGGGTTTGCCTTTGGATACACAGCCGTACTTTTAAGAAAATAGATGATTTCGATGAGTTGATCAGACAGTACTGCGCCTATTATTTAGAGATAATCGACCGAAAAGCTGGCAATAAGGGAGCAATTAGCATAGATGATAACAAGGTTAGTAAATTAATTTTATATAGATATGTGGTAATTTACTTAATTATAACTAAATATAAAACACGTATGATCAACCTAGTTTTCTGATAATTTTATAATGATATTATATTTGAGGATTTTTTTTGCATCTCCAAATAATCTTAATCTTGATGCCTAGGGAGTTTCATACAGCAATGTGGACATGTCCTTGAATAGATTTAATATGGGTCTTCTTGACATCTATCCTCAGCTTTTTAAACAAAGTTATATCATGGATTTGCCATGGATTTTTAGTTCATCTTGGAAAATAATTAAAGCATTATTGCCCAAAAGCATCAATGATAAGGTTTTTCTGATCAAGAGCCAAGAGCTGACAGATCACTTGGATATTGACGTCAATGAAATACCAGTCAGTTTTGGAGGAAATGGAGAACCAGTTTTTGATTGGATCGACCAAATGCTACCATTGAATGAATGCCAACATTTGGACTTCAATGACAAACAAATCAATAATTTCTACAAAGTTTATAGTTTTGATAAAAACTAATAATTTTGATACATATTTTGCTCATATTTTGATTGCTGATAGAATTTTAATCGAAAGGAAGATTTATAATCATTGCGTGAAATGAAATTGTCTGTCAGTCCGACTTATGTATGCCTGGTATAATACCTGGTATGATATTGTTATGTATCTGCGAGTAGCCATACATTTAAGCCATAATAATAATTAAACTGAATTTAAGGCAATTTAAACTAAAATATTCAATAAAATTATTTGAAAACAATTACTTTCAGTAATAGCTGTCTAATGAAATGGAAATCTCGGTTTAATTTGCATTTCACAGCTGCTATTTCATTCCCCCTAGTTCAGAAGCTTTTCAAATAATTGTACAATTTTATTGTCACCTTTTTTAAGTCTTTTTTAAAACTGTAATATTTCTAAAAAATTTAAGTTAATATAATTGAATGTTAAAAATATTTATATTTGGGTAATTTGATTAAGAGTTATTTTCTAACATGCAAAACAATGAATAAGGTGTCAAATTTAAATTATAAGCAAACTTATAATGTCCAAAAATTACCAAGTTGCCTTTTAAACAATAACGAGTTGAAGTTTTTTGCGCTATTGAAACATTGGATTTTTTAAAACTATATTTACAAAGTATGTACCAAGTTATTTATTCTTAAAAGGCCAACTCCCAAAATCCCAATATCCCTTTGCATAATTATCGATTTTAAGGCAATATTTTTAAATCTTCGAAACTATCGTACGATTAGAGAAACACTTGTTTTCTGTGCTTTCAATCAAACCTTAAAATAATGTCAAATAATATTTTGTAATAAAAGTTATTTTAATAATTCTCTGAATTTTATTACAAAACAATTTTTAAGCTTAAAAAATTGTTTTTTTGTCAAAATTTAAAAGTCTTCAACTGGGATGGACTAGACCTGCGATTACCAAGGAATGCTAAAAACCGCGTGGAACTGAACAAATATTCTGTTTTAATTGGGGTCATTTCTAGACTTGATTTTAATAAGCTTTGGAATCAATATATTTTATTCAGGTTAATTTTGAAAATAATTCGAAATTAAAATTAGCATAATTAGAAAAAATATAATTAAAAGTTATACTTCAATAATAAATTTTTAATCAATTCTGAAAAGGAGATCAAATTTTTTTGTGACAATCATTTGACTCAATATTAATACATTCATTAATCATTTTAAGGATCAGATCAGTGACTTCTTTGTCGTTTTTCATCATTTCTTTTTTCAGTCATAGCAGTACTTCCGCTGTTTTCATGATTTTTGTTGAGAGAAATGCCATTCCGACGACTGTCCTGACATTCCATTTGTTTGAGAGGACTCCTCAGTGAAGAGCACTGACTTATATTCAATGGCTTTGGTTTTGGGCCCAGATTTGAGTTATTCTTTGTTGCAAATAACAATACAAAATAGAAATAATTTTTATTAGCAAGGGTATAATCAAGGGTTACTTAAGCTTCTTTACTTTGATCATAATTTAAATTGTATACTCTTGTTTAATTTATTTTTATAAGTTACCTTTGAATTTGAATTATTGTTGTTCAGTCCGTGGAAACTTCCTTTAACTACAAATAATTGACTTTCTTTTTCCTGGATTTTTTTCTCTCTAATATGAGCCAGGTGTTGGCGATAGTAATCGCTTTCAAGGACAGTTCTGGCAATAACTTTGATTCTTTCCCGTGTATGCCAAAAGATATTAAACTTATCCAGATCCAAAACGTGGACCACTTTCAACAAATCAAATGTGGTCTGAGAATAGGGGCCTATTTTGCCCTCAAATTCATAATAATTCTGGCAAATAAATGAACAATTCTTAAGTTTCAGAAATGGATAAGCAACTATATTGTCCATTTATAATGAAAAATGGTTCAAGACAATTTTAATGCTAAATTATTGTCATCTAATTTTGCTTAACTTATTGCTTAATTTAGTTAATTTAACTTGAAACTAAACTTAGCCCTTGTGGTTGTTTGAGTGAGTGTGCATGATAAATTTTTTTGACTTGTTCTTTGCTCTAAAAAATGCAGAGCAACTCTTACCTGTGCATAATATTGGATCCAATCAAGGAAGCGATGGTGGGCCCGATGGCGAGTGGGGTTCCTCTTAAGAGTATGGGACACCCTTTGCCAATTACGTCTGTTCTGTCCGCTTTGTTTACGGAAATCCCAACCGATATTAATGGCCATAACTATTGAGTGGAAGTCCTCTACTTTTTGTCGCATTTCTATGAGTTTCGGCACTTCATCCGGGATTTTACTGGATTTGATGCGAATTAGTGATCGATTTTTGACCTGGATATCCAGGTCCTTGACTGTGTGGTGAGTTATTGCACCTGGGCTTAGTATCTAGCAACAAAAGTTATATATTTTATTTTCATTTGAACAGATTTAAAATTGAAATTGGTAAAAGTACAATATCGATACATTTCAAAAGTTCGATAACCAAGATAAGTTAAGTAAGATATATACTTTTTTACAAAATTATTTGCTGTTTAATTCTTTTTAAAATCTTTCTTAAGTGAATCAAAAAATATTTTTCAATCGCTTTTGTATACCCCATCAGAACTCTGGCCAATTAATGGGTAAAACAAATTGCACCACCTTGGTAACCCCATTGATCAATTATTGATAAGAGTGTAAACAAACCTCAAACTCATGTGTTAGAAGATAAATGTCTTCGTTGGCACTGATTTTGATTACTTGTTGTAGTTTTGGATAAATGGCGCGGAAATTGATGGACTGTTTGTCTTCTTCGATACAAATGTCATACTTTTTACCACAAAATTCAAGAAAAACTTCAAACATTGCATTCATTTTTCAAAAGATAAGATTATTTTGAAATCAAATAAAATTCAACTGACTTTTGTCTAAAAGCTTTCATAAGGATTAACATTAATTATGTCTAAAAGAAGACAAACAGACCATCAGTTTCCGCACAATTTATCCAAAACTACAACAAGTAATCAAAATCAGTGCCAACGAAGACTTTATAAGAGATATTAAACGTAAACAGATCCAAAAGGTTGACCAATTTCAACAAATCAAATGTCTTTTGAGACTCGGGGCCTAATAAATATAGTAAATAAAAAAATCAGATATTTGAATAAATGCTTATTTTTTGTTCAAAGTTGTTATAAAATTAATAAAAATCCAGTCCAATGAAATCCGGACAAAACAAGGCATTTTACACAAATACTCTTTTTTATGTCAAGTTAAATTTGAACATGTCCTATTTTTAGTGATGTTTTAATATTGACCCAAGCTTTTTAGCGAGAACTCTAGCAATGGTCTTTGCAAACCTTTCATTTTGCATTGTCTTTTAAAAAGTCACTCAATTAAACTTTATTGTATAAAATATATACAAATGCTGTTCTTTCATATATTTTACAAAATTGAAATTGGCCAAGCCGTTTTTAAGTAATTGAAAAACAGAAGCCAAAAAACTTTTGGAACCCTTAAGTATTGTCTACTTTTTTCAAGTAAGTTTAAAACTGTAACAATTTCTCAAAATTTAAGTTAATATAATTGAATACTAAAAATAATTATATTAGGTCAGTTGGCTAAATTTTTTTCTAACGAGCAAAATAATGAATAGTTGTCAAAAATGAGATCAATATTTAATCCAGACTTATGATGGCCAAAAATTACCAATTTGACTTTTTAAACAATAATGATTTGATGGATTGTTTTGCGATTATTCAAAGTTTGCATGAAATCGTTCAATATCAATTCATTAAGTTTTCTACCCAAAAGATTCAATTATTGATTAACCTTGATCTTAAGTATATAATAGCAGTTATATACAATGCAAAAGTACTTGTGCACTCATTTACAAGTGTCAAGCATCTAAAAGTTACAGAACACTGTATTTGAAGTAAAATCGATGGAGCATGTGTACTTGAATTCAAGGTTTATGTCAAGTGCTTAAGAGCTGTTCCCTGCAAAGGTGCGTTAGCACTTACTTCATATATAAACAACAGTTGTTACAGTCTATTGAAAAAGTTTGAAATACTTGACAGACAAAGTAAAGAACATTTAATATTATATACCAAATTAAAAATGTCTCTTCAGTTTAATTTTGACGGAAAAGTTGCCTTGATCACAGGCAGTAGCTCTGGTATCGGAGCGACAACTGCTCAGTTCTTCGCTAAATCGGGTGCTAATGTTGTGGTGACCGGTCGTAATGCGGACAATGTGTCAGATGTGGCCAACAAGTGTCGGGAAGTATCTACTTATGAGCCTGATTGTGTTGTCCAAAGAGTGGTACATATTTTTTACTTATTTATTTTTAATCTTGAATGTTTTTTTGCTCATAATAGAAGATTCTTGATAATTTTATATTGAGCAAAAATCAATACGATAACAGAAAATGAGTTTTTCAAACTGTAGCTCAAAGTTTGAAATCATTTTTTTATTGAATGAATTTTTTTTGCAGAAAATTTCAAATGAATGCCAATTATATATTTAAGAAACTTAATGAACAAGTAGAAAATATGTTATCTTTCCTATTTTAACAAAACATTACCTTAAAGTTTAAGAATAAGCCGAAAGTATTGGAAGTGGTCGGAGACGTTACTAATGAGGAAGACCTCAAAAGACTTATTAAGCAAACGATCAAAACATTCGGTAAACTTGATATTCTTGTAAACTGTGCCGGAGCAGGTGCAATGGCCGATATAACCGATCCGGAATATATGGAAAAGTACAAGAAAATAATGGACATAAACCTGAATTCAGTGGTTTTATTGACTCACTTATCGGTCGAACATTTGGAGAAAACCAAAGGAAATATAATCAATATTTCAAGTCTTGCAAGTTTAAGAAGCGTATGTATTTTGCTTGCTTAATCAATATTTAAATCAATAAACTTACTATTACATGAAATAAGTCAATAAATAATTATTTAATATTAACAGGGAAAACTATTCTCTGCTTACCATGTGGCGAAAACAGGACTAGATATGTTTACCCGATGTATGGCCGCCGAGTTAGGCTCGAAAGGCATTCGTGTTAATGTTATCAAGTATGTTTCATTTTTTCAATATTAATGTTGATTTCAATGAAGTTTTATTTTGATTCATCTTGCTTTAGTCCAGGTTATGTGAGAACAAACTTTTTGTCGGCAGTCGGAGTGGACGACGCATCAGCTGATGCCCTTAGGAGTGATATGGCGCAAAAACTGCCCATGGGCAGAGTTGGCGAAGGAGACGACATCGCAAACGGCATATTATTTCTGGCATCCAATGCCTCCACATTCACAACCGGATCAAGTCTTGTGTTAGACGGCGGACACTTGGCAGCTAATGTTGCTTCTTAATTAATTAAGACTGATATCAAATCATTCTTGTTATTTAATAACTTGCAAAATAATACTTTGCTAAGAATTTGAATAAAATATTTTAAATGTGAAAAATAATCAACTTTCTATTTGTTTCTTCATTTTAACATTATTTATTATAAAAGTTGGTCTTTGGAACAAATGAGCAAGAATACACATTCAATTCTTAAGTTGGAAAACGTCAGATTGTTTGACTTTGTAAGTTGAGTTCCGTAAGCTGTAATTTATTTACACAAATCAATTGATATACTGGTTCAAAATTTATTAATGACTTCTGGACGAGAAATCAACTCTGCTATTTAATAGCTTATTTTGTTAATAATTCTAATAAAATATGTTTAATGTGAAAAATTAACACATTATTACACAACAATGGATTTAATAACAAAAATGGATATTTTACCGGGTTCAAAATACAGGCAGGTTATTTATTATATTTGCAATCATTCAAATAATCAAATAAATTTTGATTCAATATGTAAATAACGAAACAAAAATAATTAAATGCTTAAAATTTATTTTTTTTCAGAAATTCTTATAGAGCATAGTTAAATGAGACCAAGTTTACCAATTGAAACAGCATTCTCCTTCGATTTATCCAAATAAAAATATCTATCTTAACAAAAAATATTTTTATAATTTAAATGATGTCTAACCCAATGGTTGGGCGGCAACTAGTGATGGCATAAATTGAAATTATCTTTTTTAGAAGAAATATTTCGAGAAATAATCTAAATATATGAGAAATTTTCTCTTCTATGGGAGGCCCATACAAACACTGTCTTCAATGGGAGGCCCACATAAATAGTGTCTTCAATGAGAGTTCCACATAAATACTGTTTTTAATGGGAGGCCCACATAAATAGTTTCTTCAATGAGAGTTCCACATAAATACTGTCTTCAATGGGAGGTCAAGTTTTCAATACAAGTTACAGTTTAACACTATTTAATGGATGGTCAATAGTTCCCAATGCATGCTGCAGTTTAACAATGTGTCCAATGGGAGGCCCATTGTTTTCAATGCATGCTACAGTTAAACATTGTGTCCAGTGGGAGACCCATTGTATCAAATAAAAGTATTATTTTAATATTATCTCAAATAAATAGAATTGCATGAATTTGAGGCCAACTAATTCTAAGCCTGGCTAATTGTGGTCAATTAATTTTCGCCAAAAAGTGGGACAGATAGAAAAACATCTACTGTTTATCCTTGGTAGATAAGTCATTCAAGTTTTAAACACATTAAATGTTTTAATAATCAATTTTTGTTTATAGCCATAATAGTTAATGATCAATTCAGGCCGACAACCTGATCAACCCCTCCCCTACAGTTTCTTATTTTTAAGCTGGGTAGATTCACAATATCTAAAGTTATATAAATTGAATATTTGTGTTAAGTTATTCCAAAGCGATTTAAAAGACCAAGGAGAGGTTCTGTTTTAGTAAAAGTTGGAGAAAGGTTGTTGTCTAGGAAAAGAACGAATGGGCCTATTTGATCTTATTTATAAACTGGGTTATATATTGGGAATAAGTAAGAACATTTAATTGAATTAAATTGAAATTGAAGATCTAAAAATTTATTTCAAAATAATAAGCAACAACAATTTTAAGATATTCATTTCTGCCCTCCATATTATCAAAAATATAATTTAAATACTTAGACATTTACATCTTTTCACCTAATTTATTTTTTGAATTGCATGTAAACCACATTGTATTTATTGTTATATTTGTTGTATTTGATGGTAAAAATTAATTAGTCGTTTTTAGTTTGTCCTATCTCCTATTCATACATATTGAAATATGAATGTAATTTTAATTGTATTTCGAATGAATAGATTTTTTTTCAATAGAAGATAGGCCAAACTAAAAAATCTAATTTATTTTTTCAAATAAATGTAAACCCCATTGTACCTATTGTTAGAAGAAATTAATTAATAATCTTTAGATTGGACTGTCTCCTATTCATACCATTCAATTCATTCAGAATGTGATTAAAATAAGAAATAGAGAACTGTCTGTTATTTTAATTGTATTTTGTATGAATAGAATAGAACCGAATTGTAAGGATGAGACAATCAAGCTAGTATGTCCACTCAAGTATTGAAAGAATATTTTCCATGGTTATAAATTACATCCAAATACAATAAGGACTAGAAATGTCTTTATAATTTTATTAAAAACCCCATTTTCCATGCCTTCTTAATCTTTAGTTAAGAGCAATCCTTTAAAACTCTAATAAGGCATTCCTTTTAGTTGATTCAACCCAATGATTGGTCATTTTAATCATTAAATTACCCATTAATTCTTATGCCAAACATTTAGACAGGTATTCAAATCAATTAAATTGTTTTAATAATATTTATTTTTATTTTTTTTTAATTTAATTTTTTATTTTGAATTTAGTCTTTTGTTTCTGAATTTCTTCCGGCTGTGACCGTTCAGACACTCGGGTACTCCAATACTTTGACTCTTTCAGTCCCCTTTCCTCCCCACTCCTTTAAAGGTATTTGAAAAGATTATGAAAATAATTAATGGAAAAAGAGGGAGTTAGATTCAGTGTTGTCACTCCCTTTCCATAAACTAAATGAGAGATTGTTCATGAATGACTTTTATGAAAATATTTTTGGATAGGATTATTTTTAGTGCTGGCTTTACAGCTAAGTTCAATTTGTTTAATCTCGTGCCCAATTGTAATTCTCCAGAATAATGCTATCTTTAACATTAGTTAGGAGAATTACAATTGGGCATGAGCTAAAACCAATTGAACTTAGCTATACATTTATTGACCACAAATCAAAACAGGAATCTGTTAATCGTCTGCTATTCGTTAAATCTAACTTTTAATTTATTGTAAATACTTTGAAATAAAAGTCGTTTACCAAACATTTGGCTTAAATTTGTCATTCAAACGGATTAGAAAGGAAACGAAAATTAAAAATAACCAAGAGGACTAAGTTTTTGGATTATTTGCAAGGTTAGTATGCACCAGGGGATTAAATGTTAAAATGATTTCCTTGCTAGATGTAAATTTTATTGCTGATCGATAGTAACCAAAATTACAATTTATCCATTTTATTATCAAATTTTTTTAGTTAACAATTGAAAATAAGTCTTACTTTAAGATTTGCACAAATAACATAAGTTCTAGCAATCAGTTCATCTGAGAGATAAGATCAAAAATAACATAAATAAGAGTGGGTTTTGATTGAATACAATCGCTTAAAGTGGTCTCAATATGTTTTGCAACTGGATTATTTTGTGGACAATTCTTGTTATTTCTGTGTTCACTGTTTCCACACAAAAGTTAAGACTATCTCCAAAGGAGTCGGAGACGAGAGAAGTAAAACTTTTGGACGGAATTTGGAATTTTAGAGTAATTGGATCGGAAGAGAACCAGAATATTGGTTTCAACCAAAAATGGTATTCCCAACCCTTGGAAATGGTATGAATAATATCCGCTATACTTATTTGATTACAATAAACTGACCTCAAATCATTTGTATAAAGTCTGGAGATGTTATTCCGATGCCCGTTCCCTCCAGTTTCAATGATATCACACAAAGTCGTTACATACGTGACTATGCGGGTTGGGTTTGGTATGACCACACTTTCTATGCACCGAAGCAATGGAGTGAAAAATCTGTGACACTCCGATTTGGAAGTGTTAACTACGAGGCGGTCGTATACCTGAATGGATTGAATGTAGTCAACCATACGGGCGGACACCTGCCCTTTGAAACCTATGTGACAAATGACCTCAAATATGGAGAAAATAACTTAATAACAGTTGCGGTGAATAACATACTGACTGCTAACACAGTGCCCCAGGGAACCATTAGTTACAAGGACTATCCAAAAGGCTTTTATGAAACCAAAACTAATTTTGATTTCTTTAATTATGCGGGTATTCATAGAAGTGTATCCCTTTATGTCCTCCCGAGAGAACACATCACAGACATTACTGTCACAACAGGTATTACTGGTAGAAACACCGGAATAATCAACTATGTAGTCGAACACTCAAAACCCAACACAACCCTTGATGTTGTCGTCGATGTAATGGACAAGAAGGGCAAAAATGTTTCTTCAGATATTAAGGGACTGAACGGCTCCATAACCATTTCCCACGCAATATATTGGTGGCCATACACTAGTGATAAGAATTCTGGATATCAGTACACACTTCGAGTGTCTCTCAAAGATAAGAGTACAACACTTGATGTCTATTATCTGAAAGTCGGCATCAGAACAGTTGAGGTGAAAGGGTCTAAGTTTTTGATAAATGGAAAGGATTTCTATTTCAGAGGCTTTGGAAAACATGAGGACTCGAATGTATGGCAATTATTATATGAAACTAAATATCAGTTCTTTTATTACTGTTTCAGATTAGAGGCAGGGGTTTGGACTTAGCTATCATTGTTAAGGACTTTAATTTAATGAAATGGATGGGCGCCAACTCTTTCCGTACATCCCATTATCCTTATTCAGAAGAGATGATGGATATGGCAGACGAAGAGGGAATTGTTGTCATCGATGAGTGTCCAGCTGTGGGTCAGAACGCATTCAATGAGGATATTCTTAAACAGCATTTGAAAACAATTAGTGAAATGATTCAAAGGGACAAAAACCGGGCATCAGTTGTCATGTGGTCCATCGCTAACGAACCCGAATCTACTGTTCCTAAGTCTTTAGACTACTTCAAGAAAGTTGTCGCTCACACCAGATCTTTGGATGAAAGTCGTGTAATCACTGGTGCCAGCAAAGGCGACAATCAAATTGATTACAACAATGACCTGATGGCTGCCTCTCTCGATGTTCTTATGATAAACCGTTACTATGGCTGGTATTGGGACACCGGATATCCTCAGGTCATTGAAAGGCAGATTTCAGACAACTTTGACAAATGGTATGAAACTCACAAAAAGCCAATTATGATCTCAGAATATGGCGCCGATTCAATGGCAGGCCTTCATCAGGTATGTTAAATCAGTATCGACCAAGGTCAGTTGATAACTTGGTTTGTTTGTTATGTAAACTAGCAATAAACCAGAAGTATAGTACAGTCGACACTCGATTTTGTCCCTCTCTATATTCTGTCCCACAAATAGAAAAACCAAAAGCCATTCCAATAGTGATTAATGATAAAAATCTCGATTCTGTCCCTCTCTATTCTGTTCTTCACTCGATTTTGTCCTTCAAATTATGAAACAATTGCAATAAATTTCAATACATTTCAACTCTCGATTCTGTCCTCTAATATTTTGACAACAGTAACATAAACTCAAATTTAAAAGCAACTCATATTTCATTTAATCACTACATAAAATTATTAGTGCTTATATTTGTTTTAATTTGCAGTGAAAATATCGACAAAAAACCCTAATTAGTTATCATTATTTCATAAATTAGGAATCTTAGATAATTCTGTCAAATAGAATATGATTCTGTGATCAATAATTAGAAAGAATTCACAAAATAATAGTTAATAATTCATTCAATTTGCTTCAAAAGACAAAAATATCTGATTATTTCAATTAAATTGATATTGAACTCCAAAAAACATCAAATTCATTGTCTCTCTCGATGTTATTCCTCTCTCGATTCTGTCCCTCATTTCATAAAACCCGACGAGTTGACAAAATCGAGAGTTCACTGTATATACCTTGTTGGATAATCCGATATTGAAGTTTAATTTAGAATGTCTTTTTTATCAATTAATAGGATCCGGCATTTGTTTTCAGTGAAGATTATCAAGATGAATTTTTAATGCAATACCACAAAGCATTTGACAGATTGAAACAAAAAGGATTCTTTATTGGAGAACATGTCTGGAATTTTGCCGATTTCATGACCAGTGCGGGTATGAAACACCATTTCGGGTCTTGGGTTCAATGTATTTATAAGTTTTATCTCAATTGCAGAGATATATCGAGTGGCCGGTAATAGGAAAGGTATTTTCACGCGCGAGCGTCAGCCCAAATCTGCGGCCAGACTTCTCCGATGTAGGTATTGGCAGATGGCAGCGCACAGAACTGAGGAAACAGGAATTTCGTATTGTCCAGCTTCAGTAGCTTGAGCAAAGTTGTATTAATTGACTTTCAATGTTACAAAAACTAAATTGACGTTTTTGATCAATTTTGAATAAACTATTTAATGTGTTAATTATTTTACTTTGTTTCTTGTTCATTGTATGTATGACTTTTCAGTCTATTTATGTCTATACAGGTTCAATTATATCAATTCAAACTTCATGATGACAAAAACATGATGACTGTGCAGAGGGTCTCAACAGGTCTGAAATACTTTCGGTCACGTAATTAGTGTGACCAGAATAAAAAACTTTGATCAAGGAGATATTTGGTAGAAATCATGGTGTTTCATGTAAAAGACATTGA